>KN475972.1:11071-36810 GCA_000787095.1 Periophthalmodon schlosseri
TCCTGCTGCTAAACAAGTAGTGAAACTATCCTCAGAAGAACCAGTCACATTGAAGAAGTTATTTTAACCGTAAATATGTCACGCAGGAAGCTGGAGAGGCAGGCCTGAACACTTTCTTCTGATACGTCGAGTGACTTTTCAAGGTTTGTGCTACAGGAGAGGTGACAGAGGCAAGAAACATTTTTGGCTTTGATGTTTTTTGCCTGACATTCAAAGGGTTAGTTAAATTTGAAAATGCATCTAAGATTTTTTGGACTTTTAGAAAGAGACCAAAGTGTGTACATACTGTCTAATAAGCTGAGTCAATCCTTATATGTCCATTATATTGTGTTGTTCTCTTCTTGGAAAAAAAAAACAACAACAACAAAAAAACAAACAAAAAAAACAAACACACACACACACACACGACTGAAAAGATAAGATATTCAAAGCAATATCATAATGTTATAAAAAGATTCATCATTTAGGAGACAAGATTAAAGATCTATTCAAGTTCGCACTGTGGTTCCCCAATAGCTGCATGGTTCTGGTCTCAATCATACATAACTTAAGTGTAATGCTTTCTTAGTAATACGGTGCATTCATTTTCTTGGCTCATGGACAGATGCTTCCATTTCCATTAGCCTTCATAATAAATCACACAGTGACTTCTGTCCATTGTCACTTTTAATGTATTTCTTAATGCTACAAGGACACACTTAGCACCTCCTGCTCTGCTCACATTCATTACAAAAACTATATGAGCCAGAACAAGTCAGCCAGGCAGAGGAGCAGTGCAGTGAGGTCTGTTACTACATCAGAGAATAAAAACCCAACCAGCAACCTCTGGGTTTACGACACGCATTTTATTTAACGGCAAGACAGACAAGATATAAATAAATATCTCATTATCTCATCTATAGAATGAAGCTTCTTGGTGGTTTTATTGCCCGTACATCTTCACCAACTTCTTCTGATCATTTTAGCAATCAAATAGTCTCTGTTGATCAGCTCAGATAGTTTACAATGAGCAACTTTCTTTTCGCTCGTTAGCTTAGGTATTCTCTAATCACAATCTCAAGACTCCACGTTAGTTTAGAAAGACAAAATACTATGGGATTTTTAAAGTCAAAAATCCATGACTTCATTTCGCACAGTCGCAGACTGCTAGGATAAATAACTGAAAACGCATTTGCATTGTGAAGTAAATGTAGCAACAGTGCCTCTCCAAATGTATTATCCTTAATAAAAGAAGTTGGTGTGCTTTGTGTCATTCTGAAGCCCAGGCAACAAAGAGTTATTGATTAGACAGGGCATCTGACATAACATGTATGTTGAATCAATATGCAAGACACCACATTTAGAAGGCAGCAGCTAGAAGAGAAAGTCCAAATCAATTTTGAATGTGAATTTCCATTTGCCCAGTGCATCTGGGGGTAATTAATGCAGAATGGTTATTCATTATCTAGGCAGCAGATTTTTTTTTACATGAATACATGAAACTGGGTCTGCACAATATTTAATTATAGAAAAAGTGTCTGGGAGGAAAAACTTTGACAATCATGATCTTATCACTGCAGGGAAAACAGGTCCACCTCATTACATTTGGTCATTAACAGGGAACAGCACGTTCACTTAACGAAGTTTGCTATACTTAAACTTCATATGAGTTCTTGGCACTTTTTATGTCTAATTAATATATAAATGACAATCTATGCCACAGTCTATAAAGTTCTGGTTGTAATAAGCTACACATTTTGAAATGTGGTCAGTATCAGACTAGTGTCTCAAGCAGGAGTCCTGACTTAACTGTGCTCATGACAAAGTTACAAACTATTGAATGAGAGGGCTGAATTGTGCAAAACCTGTCAGCTTGTCAGCTCTGTGTCCTTACAAGGTCCATTTTAGGTTTTGCCTCTATGGAGTATCTGCTTTCAGAAGAGTGCAACAAAAAAGCCCATCACATAAGCATTATACATCATAAACATGTAAGTGTACTAAAGTACTAAATACACACTTAGCCACACAGAGCACAGAAGTGACAGAAGAGGAGCAGAGCATATCCCTGCACTTTGACAGGACAGTCCAAGGACTGGACACAGAGGGCCAGACAGGAGCCTCTGGCTGAGTGAAAAAAAGAGTTCAGCTCATGTGAGCTGCCTTCAACTGTCTTCAACTGACTGACTGACTCTGGAACACTGGCCTACATAAACTCACACACTTACATACAGCTGCTTTGGGGTATTTAAAGTAGCAAACTTTAAAATTACAACTACTAAAATTGGCCCAACCAGCAATGTGTCTGATTCTGCCAACATTTAAGAGGTACAAAAAATCAACCCCTGCCTCAGTGTCACACTGGGCGAGCCGCTGATCCTGTGATAAAAAGTTTTATATTCCCCAGTTGTCCAGGTCTGATCCATAGCAAAAGAAAAATAAAATCTGTCAACTGGACAAAACATTGTAGGAGTGACAATGTTTTGTCCGTTTGACAGATTTTATTTTTCTTTTGCTATTTTTCAGTTACACTGAACTTAAAAACCTAAACTTAGCACAACAGCATAAAAAGTGGGAAATAAAGGAGTTTCACTGGTGCCAAACTGATTATCAGATCACATGTATTGATTGAAAAACAGTTGGTTAAAACATTTAACCACAAAAACATTGGTGGTTAGATCCCTCCTGCTGACCTCTCATAATGCCTTTGGGCAGGACACTTAATTCGCCTTGCTTTTGTGTGATTGGTGGCCGTGGAGCTTACACCTTTGGAATGAAGTGTCAGTGCAGGTAACTGATTGAACATTGATTGATGCAAGCCCTCTTCCTGTCTTCTTCCAGTCCTCATTCAGTCAAAGGTCAACAGGGGAATGAGTTTTACTGAAATGTTTTTGGAAATCAATTGAGAAAGAACTCAATGTGAAGCCATGGATTTCTTCTAGCAGCAGCTGTAACTCTTTGGTGCAGAACTGTAGCTCCAAAATAAAGTCAATACAAACACACACTTTGGCCTTGACAAGAGAAGTAAAAAGACCAAGTGCTGAAAGAAATGAGGACTTGTGAACAGGAAAGATTGAATTTGTAATTTACACAAACATGTTCACTTCAGGATTTAAGAGCTGAGAGAGGACCTTAACCTTGTGGCGCTGCAAAACATCTGTCAGGGAACTAGTATTGATTCAATGATATTCCAAATTAGCAAACTGGTGAAACACTCAATCTTGACATGTAACTCCTGTAAATTTATAGAACAAAAATGGAAAAAACAAAGTGGATTCATGCTGTTGAATGACAAGAAGCAAAGATATGTGACAGGTTTTTTAATGAACTACAATTGAATCTGATAATTTTGCCAGGCCCATTGTGACAGAGCTATCAGAAAATGTTCTCATAACTAAAATTTTAATTAGAAACTTCAAATGACTTTGGAGGCTTGCATAATTTTCCCCGTGAGTTCTTTGTGAGCAAGTTTGTGAGTCAGGTTTACCATCTCCACACCACCATATGTTCCAAGTGTATTATATCTCTTCCATGCATTTGAGCCACTAGTGTCTTCTGAGTGAATGCATTAATGCTGCTGACTGCCGCACGGGTGCACTGACATTTCACTATGAACTCATGGCCTTTTAAAATGGACCAAAAGATAAGCATTTCTCCTCCACCGTGTTTAATCTGAGCGGTTGACTTGAATGTTTCCTTCTCTTCACCTTCTTCCTAAAAATGAGTAAAAATGACCCATTTCACCATTATAGTCTTCATTTTCTTACACTATTTATTGCTTATACTGGCTCTTAACAAACCTACTCGTTGTGGTGTTTGTGCTGATGTATTTACACTCAACAGTTACATCAGGGAAAGCTCTAAACAACAAAGCAATGGCATTAATAGCAGACGGACTACTAACAGTTATTTATTCTGTTTGAATGTGTAGACTATCAGAGCGTGAAGAACTGTGTCTTCAAAGGATCTTTTGAAACAACACAGACACTGTAGGAAGTTAATATGATTCACAATTATTACTAAAGTCAACATTGTCTTTTGTTGCATTCAGCTTGGTGAAGTGTGTTTGCTTATTTCATAAAAGTAAAATGCAGGGACACAACACAATAGAAACATTGAATAGAAAAAAAAACAAAAAAAAACTTTCTTTAACATGTCTGTGTTTCTTTAAAGATACAATTACAAATATAAGTTATGTGAAGGGGCTCTATATACATTAAAGGCAAACATATACAACTTTGCAGAGACAACAATATCTATTTATATCTGTCTCTCTAAACTGTCTCTCTCTGCTCCCCCAAACCTGACCTGGAGTCTTGTTCTCTCATTCCTCTCCTCAAAGAGTTCACACCTCTTTTACAGCTGCCCTTTGACTTTTATTTGCTCTTATCAGCCTCGCCCTGCAGTGGGAGTCCCTCTCTCCAAACCAGGGAGAGAATACTATCCTTCTTCCAGGTTTAAATAGCTGACATCCAAACAATCAACCTTTATGACAAAAGTGCACTATATGTAGCCTTTCTGATGGGGGGTCCACCATCTGCTTGTCTCCGTGGAGTTATTACTTTACCTGGGATCTTCCACAGTACGGCATTAAACTTCCCTATCATCCATTTATTCAATAACAAAAAAAAGGCCAATCCTCCATCAGAACAGTTACCGTAAGCACTTCTAAGATTTTTGGCCTCAGGTTTTCTTTCACAGTTAATGTCTCATTTATGTATCTGTGTAATCCCTCAGTCGTCCAGGTATGATCTGTAGTAAAAGAAAAATTCAATTCTGTCAACTGGACAAAACATTTTAGAGTGAAGGACGTTACGGGCTCATCCAAGAGGCTTCTTCAGTTCTGGTCAGATCACTGGTGGACACTGCCTTATATATCTGAGAGGAGGAGCTAACTACACTTACACTAACGCACCTTTTTGTTTACAGTTTCTGTTTGTTAGCTAGGTCTACTGAACTGTGCCTGAGTCATATTGTGCAACATCTTTCAGGCCCCTAATGGGCGCTGTCACACTTATTAGCATACTGGCTAGCACTATTGCTTTCCTTGTTTTGTATTATTTATGTACTTATACAGCAACATGTCACAGCAGCAACATTATGACAAAATCTAAATCTAGAAGGTGCACATAAAGGTTTGATTGCTAGGTTTGACTTAAAATACAGAATTTAAAGTTAATGAAATCTATAACATTCGAATCAAACCCAACAGACAATGCTGAAAAAAAAAACCAAAAAACAAAAGGAACCTGCACTTCTCAGAAAGCTAAAAGCAGACATGACAGATGGCGGTAATGCACTGTACCTCTCCCAGCTGAGTGCAGACGGAACAGAGCAGTCCCTTTCACAGCTGTTACCCAAAGAGCAAACCTTTTCTTCAGATTGGTCTATCTTGTGAAGGAGCAGGCCTAGCTCTGATGATGACTGATGGTGAGGGACTGTGACTAAAATCGTTGCTGGGAAAAAGCAGGAACACAGAGTAGGAGGTTCTTAATAATAGATGTGTGGTCTGTTGGAGTGACCACTGTGGGTTTGATGCAGAAATGGCTTAAAAAGGCAGTTTGTTTATATGGGCAGACTTCCATGTATGCAATCCTTAAAGAGGTTAGAGGCTGTTAAAGAGCTTGAAGAGTTATGTAGTTATGCATGTAGTCAAGTCTTCTAATCATAGTTCATTGGGCTAAGGTGTTCCGAGTTCCGAGCTGAATAGGAGGTCTGGATTGAAAAACTCCAATGTTTTGATCAATAGCGAGTCTATTCATGCAACTACCTTGGGAACACTAACTTGAGTGGCAACACAGTTTATTGTATCTGGTCAAGGTGAGGTACAACTTAAGAAGAGCAAGAGATATCACTTAAAGGTACTCAGGAGGTAGATGGGTATGTTGTAATAAAGAGTTTGCCGGTTTTATTATCTTGGCTTTCTCCTCTCATGTGTCCTTGAGCACATAAACGCAACCGAGTACACGTCTGCTACATCTTTACTATATTCACTCCAAAGAACTACATAAAATTATACAAAACTAATGCACAAAGCAGTTCCACTGTTAACAGGGTCAAAGCTATACTATGCACTTTACAACGACACCAAAAGTGAATGCAACTAGGGTTGTGTGCCCAAGTGGATTTGTCAACATTCACAAAGATTTATATTTTATCCATATAAAAATGAACGCCCCAAGCAGCTTTAGTCTGACACTGAAAAAAGGTTGTTAGTACCAAACAAAGCTGCAAAACCCCTTAGGTTTTGGAGTGTTGTTCTGTACTAACAACCTTTTTGAACTTGCTGTATAATTTAACAGCATATGAATCAATTGTATATGGATTATCTTCTCTTTTTGTATACACAGCTATGTAGTCCCTTTAAAGAACTCAAATTATGTATTCTTGTGGCATTAATTCCTTTTTAAACATGCTTTGGGTCTCCTTGGGTTAAGTCACATTTGTTTGTTTCTGTTAGCACCAAGAATGAACAATGGCAAAGTAAAAATGCCCCTGTGAATACTATGCTAATAGAGACAGAATGGTAATGGTTTATGGACTTAAAAACTGCATAGAAGTTGTATATGTGACCCAACTAAACAAGCAAATTGCTAACAAAGAATTTTTGAGTGATCAGACAAGATAACGTTGGATTTATGGATTAATGAAACAAGCTTGAATGAAGCAAAAATACCACTACAGGTATGTACTTGATGAAGGAGCATGAAAAACATTTTTAAAAGCTAAAAAAAAGGGTCAATTTTGCATAACATGTTCTTGAACCATTGACAAGGGTGAATTTCTAGAAGGATTTGAGCGAGGATGGAAGCTTAAGTTAGACAAAATAGACAAAAGGTCTCAATGTCTGTATAGCTTCAACCTATAATTGACCTTAACTGTAAAGAATACAGATAGAACATAACAGCGGTTTCAGCTGGCTTTGAAATATGCATCATTCATTGAGTAATTCTGTAAAAGCATCGGAAGGTCGTCATAGCGATGGAGACTAAATGACAATGTAGTCTGTCGTGACCTTGATGGCACACAGCATTTCCATAAAGCATTAGCTAAACTGGTAGAACATGTTTCTCTTACAAAAACAGCATTTGTCCAGCTAGATTTTGTATTGCTATTCTACAACATGCTAGCCACAGTTTCTTTTTAGCACAAAACAATGTTAGCACAAACTATTACATTGTGTACAAAAAGGCTTGAAATGTCATCAGGCTTTAACCTTGATGACTTGAAAAATACATGAGGTGTCTAATGAATGGGGAGTTACAAATAGACAGTTAGAACATTATAACTCTAAGGGGACAACCTATTTTGTAGTTTAGCTGAAAATAATCTGTTCTTTTCATGCACTTGTTTTCTTACCAGGCCTACCTGGTGCACGTATTGTGTATCAAAGCTAGCATTTGTAATTAAAATGGCTGACTAAGCCCTGTTTTCTCACATAACACCACTAGATGCTATCTATGTCACTGCTGTCTGATAGAGTTCCAGTTTTGGTTTGACAGAAGAAGACCAGAGAGCACACGTGAGCCTGAACAAAGGCTGGGTAAGCGGTGGGGGGAACAGGTTTCACATCGGCCCATCTACTGATTAAAAAAATACAAAAATAAATCAAAGAAACTTAGGTAGCTTTAACTCTGCTGAATTTGTCCAGTATGAAAGTTATATTCTGTCTTATCTTTGTCTGATGATAAACTGACACCCTCTGAAGTAGAAATGAGAGATGTATGTGTGATGCCTCCGCAGTGAGCTGCAATCTGTTCAGAATCACAAAGTGTAAATGCATTCTTTAGCTCCTGTTTTCCAGAGTGTGAGAGAAGAGGCTGGGTTTAAACTGCACCTGCTCACTCACTCAAACCCGGTGTGGAATTAAAAACTAACACAGTGAAGTCTCAAGTTGTTGCTAATTAAAATATGTCAAGAGAATCAAGAGGAACATTACACATTAAAATGGCTATCTGATGCAGAAGGCCCAAAGGCACATTGGGCTGAGTGCTATCAAGCAAAACAAGCAACACCTATTCAACAAATTATGCATGGAATTTAGTGTATGGGACGCCATCACAAGCAGAGATCTGAACTTCACTGTTGAGCAAAGGTTGATCACTTTCCAGTTGGACCATCTTGGATGCCCTGTAACTTAGTCCAACACTATCTGGAAGAATGTACATAAATATGAAAAATAATGCTTTTAACTGCTTTTGCCATGTAGTGTGTGTGTGTGTGTGTGTGTGTGTGTGTGTGTGTGTAATGATTATTTATGTATGCATTTATTTTGCATAGCAGGTTAATGTCAGTTGGGTCTGGGAAATAACGTAATTAGCTAATTAAATTAAAATGTATTCTGACCCTGAATGAGAGAAGAGAGACAGGAGAATACCAGGGTGCGTTGGTACAGTATGTGCACAAGTAAACCACCAAGGTAACTCCAACTGTCCGGGTAATATTTAAAAATAGCCGTGTTTATGATACTAATGCATCATCATAATCGCTGTATTTTCTCAAAGGACGCACATATATCCCCCAAACCAGCACTAAAAGAACAGAGCAAACATAAACAGCAATAATAAAGTTTCTATACAATATGGTTCAGTGACCAATGGGATCTGTGTGGCCGTAAGAACAAAGGCTATGTATTATGCATGAGACAGGCCACTAGAGCAGCTTTAAATTCAAACTGCAGGGACAAAAACACAAATCATAGGTCAATGTTTAAAACGCTACAGTGTCAATTCTGGAATCCCTATAGCTTAAAATGGAGCTGGAGGACAGGCCAGAATTCTATGGAATATTTTGCTGTTTAAAGGGGCCATACTACGCTATTTCCTGATCTATGCTATAATGTTGTTTCCTCATCACAAACATACCTGGAGTTTTGTTTTGTTTCATTCACACATTTTAACACAAACCTCCTGCGTATTTAGGCTGTGTTCTTTTCTCAAACTGAAAACACTCTGTTCCACCTTGTGATGTCATGTAGTAATACAGAAAGTGCTTCACTGTGTTTTTAAACTTTATACACCTTCACTAGAATCACTGGGATGATTTCAGCTCTGGAATTGCCAATCTCCTGAACAAAAGGTAAAAGGTAGCTGTTAACTTGAAAACTATCACTACATGACATCACAAGGTGGAACAGAGCATTTTGAGCTTCGGCGATGTAGACAGACTAATAATAAAGGGTTACTCAAATTTGTCAATAAAACAAAACACAACTCAGGGTATGTTTTTTTCAGGAGGAAACAGCATCATAACATGGCTTAAATCTCACAAGAATTTTGTGTAAGGATAGGACCATTAATATCTCTGCAAAATTAAACAAAAACTAACAGAAAAGTCTGACATTGTCCCAGTCAGCATGAGAAAACAAAAGTGACATCATTTTGTCACATAAGCGTCAGAAAGATTCAATCCAAAAGACGTTATTATTGTCAGACAAGTTTGTGGACCAAATCTCGAATAAATCATGATGAAGTTCAACATTTGTGGATTTTAGTCTGTTTATCTATTAAAACAAATTTAAAAAAAAAACAAAAAAACAATTGTGTAGCACCCTGCCATCCATCTGACATAATCAAATTCTACAAGGTGGATGTAACCTATGGGATCAACAACACTGTCAACATCACTGAGCATTACCATAGAGTCCTTGTCCTCTGGCTCTTGTATATGCCAAAGAAACAGGTCATATTGATGTCTGTTGGGAAGAGGGCCAGGTTTTATGGTTGAAGGTGGACTGAGGTGAGGACGCTATACACATCCAGGTTAATCCCTCTGTTATGGTGCATTTTGTATCCTAAAGGGAGATGAACTGTGACAGACATGGCTGCTACACACACTGAATGAGAATGGAGGCCCAGTAAACGCTTTCAAGGTTACACTGCAATCTGGAATAATTGCACCGGTGTAGTAGTATAGTAGACTACGGCCAGCACTTTTCGCTGTTTGGGTTTAAGGGAATATGTCTGTATAGAATTGACAGCCTGGCAGGTTTTTGTGAGTGATTTATGTCCACTTGGTGTAACTTTATATTTTTGCTGAACACTGCAAAAATGAAAAAAAATCACCGCAAGCCTTTCTTCAAACAAGGCTTATTTATTGGAGATTCTTTTTTTCTTTCTGATCTGAATTATAATATATTCATAACTTATTGGCATTTCACATGTTTTTTATTTGTTTTATTTTTCTTTGATTATTGACACAAGAACATTGTTTGACCCTATTTATACCCACCTGCATAAGGACTTAGGTGGGATGCTTGATCTTAAGATAAAAATATGTGTACACATTATTTCACATATGTTGGATTTCCATGCATACAGTACATTGACCCTTAACCTATTATCTTAACTGTAAACCATGTTATTGATTTAATAATAAAGAATTCACAACATGAGGACTTGATTTTTGTCCCATTGAGGGAGGCAGGTCCCTATAAGTTGAGTGTGTACAGATTTCAGTCCCCACAGTGATACCCACACATCTTTACATTCATTCACCCAGTGTTTGCAATCTCAAACCAAACATAAAGCTGTATGTTTTTATGTATGTTAAAGTTGAAATATTAGCCAAATAAATTAGTCTGTTCAATTAGAATAACTATGCAGCATATTTAAATACAATTAAACGCCCTCCTGATCTTTCCTCTCTCTGTTCTTCTGATGGTTCAGTGATGTATGGTGCGACTGCTCCTGCCTCCTCCAGACACACAGGGCAGTTATTTGTGCTATGTCCCAGAGGAGAGCCTCTGATGCAGCAGCACACACTCTGCTCCTGCACAAGACTGAGAGCACCGGGCTCACGGCCGGACAAACGATAAACCACCAGTCAACCAAGCTACCATAAGAGTAGACACAAAATAAGTAATGAAGTGTTGTTGTATACTGGACCAGCTCTCCAACTCGCCAACTCCAACTCTCCAAAGGGTGCTCAAGGGTTCATGGGAGTTTGCCCAACCAGTGCACATGTGCTTTGTGGATCTGGAGAAGACATTCAACCTTGTCTGCCATAGTTCTCCTTAGGAGGGTGCCCTGGGAATAGAATCCAGGACCCTTTGCTAAGGGCTGTCCCTGTATGACCGGAGCAGGAGCTGTGTTTGCATTTCTGGCAGTAAGTCAGACATGTTCCCATGTTGGACTCCGCCAGGGCACTTTTTCTGTTCACTGTTTTATAGACAGAATTTCTAGGCACTGTCAGGGGCCAGAGGGGGTCCAGTTTGTGGACCACAGGATCTCTGCTGTTTGCGGTTGAGGTTGTCCTAATGGCTTCATCAAACCAGGACCGGCAACATGCACTGGAGTGGTTTGCAGTAGAGTGTGTGGAAAGTCTTGGTCTCCCTGCTTAAAGTTCTGCCTCCTCGACCCTGGATGACAATGGTTGGATGAAATGTGGACAACCAGGAAGAGTCACATTATTATGCAAAATCAACTTTTATTACATTCAGTGTTTTTAACCATAGTGCAATGTACCTTCCATTATTAAGTTGTGTTAGAATACTGTTCTTTACAAAGAACAAAGTAAAATCATGAACTATGTGGAAAAAAAATAAATGTTTTGAATAGAAATATATTTTTCACAGTTCAAAGTTAAAATTTGACCTCCCAGTTTCAAAATTTTGTTTTTCAGTTTCAAAGATTATGAGCCTCCATATATGTGTGTGTCAGTGATTATCATCAGAACAAAAAGCATAAATATCTTCTCATACTAGGTAAGCTCTTCACAGTTATATAAGTGTATTTATAACCTGACATTTAGACGTTCAGAAAAGGAAGACAATCCATCACTTAAATTGATGTCACCAGTTTTAGAGATTTAAAACTGTGGTATTTCAAACTAATGATGCAAAGCTGACACAGTGTAAAATAAGCACAGGAAAGAGACTGATAACTAGCTTTTTTTCCTTTCTTTTTTTTTCAGGGCAACCATCAAGCTTTTTTTATTTTCAGAAATCGAATGATCGTTTTTCTCTAATCATTATACAGATGCCTGCTAATTGGCACCAGTTTTGAATAGCTTCTGTAAATCCACCATGTTCAACTCTGTCAGTGCATTACATTAAACATTGAAAGTATAATCCCCTGAACTATACTGAGATATACAGAAGTTTAAAACATATAGATGTATTTTAGGACCTTAGAATCAATGTCCTTTTTATAGGTAAACAGGCCTGGCATTTAAACACAAAAGTCAAACCACAGACATTGAGACACAATATAGTGTTTATGCTGCTTTGAAAACAAACAGAAAAATAGCATCTGAGTGAAGATTGATTGATTATTGTGCATATCTAAACTAAACTAAACCATGATATGACATCTAATTCTACCTGTCCACCAAATCAATAACCCTGGCCACACACTCCAACTTTACCACCTGCATATCCAAAATAAAATCCTGGCTCCAATCAAACTTCCTCCAACTCGACAAAACAGGAAAAAAAAACTGTCATCTGTCCCATAACACTCAGCAAAACCCACAATAACCCCACCCTCTCCATCAACGTCTCCTCAGTCCCCTCCTCACATCTCCGCAACCTTGGCATCATCTTTGATCAGACCCGCTCCCATGAACACCACATAAAACACTTCTCCAAAAACGCCTCTTATCACCTCTGGAACATCGCTCACCTCCGCCCATCCCTCTCCCCACAGTCTACTGAAACCGCTCACCTCCCAAACTCCTCAACAGACTCCAGTACATTCAGAATTCTGCTCCCCATCTCCTCACCCGCACCTCCTCCCGTTAACACATCACCCCTGTCTTCAGAGGTCTCCACTGGCTCCCCATCCCTCAGCGTATCCAATTCAAGCTCCTCACCGTTGTGTACACATCCCTCCATAATCTGGCCCCCACGTACCTCTCTGAGCTCCTTCACCACCACCACACACCCACCTGTGCTCTCCGATCAGCTGATGCTAACCTCCTGTCTCCCCCCATCAGGACTAAACAGAAGACCTGGGGGGGACAGGTCAGAGACTCATCCACACTCACCATCTTCAAAAAAACTCACCTTTTCAAAATTCCCTTCATGTCCCGTTTAATCTGTTTCTTTTATTTTTGTTTTGTTTGTCTTGAATTGTGTTAAACGTCTTTGAGTGTCATGAAAAGCGCTATACAAGTATTATGAATTATTATAAAAAAGGATCTTTGTTGACAAAAACAAAGCATCACTTTGTGTATTTGTCATTACTATAACATAAAAGTTACAGGTATAAAATAATCATGGTCACGTCCAGCAAGTCAGAATATCAAGAGAATACAAGAAGGTCCCTGTTTTACTCTTATATAAAAACAATCAAATGACAAAAGTGGCACAGTGTAGAGCAGTTAGTGCAGAAACAGACTGAATACATTAGATAAGTGTTTTCTCTCTGTTTGTGATGGCTGCGCACCACACCGGTCACATTTTCACAGCACAAACTTTAGACAGACAACCTGTTTTGCTGACTACTACAATCACCACACTTAACAAAACACTACGACAACAACACAACAGCGGGCAGTTATATTTGAAGACAGTGGCAGTGGCTCTTACAGTGAAGTCCATTTACTTCCATTACTCTCTACATTACATTTTCTCATGGGTCATTGGACCATAGTAATAGCCAGAGCTGGGGGACTCAGAATATCATCTTGGTCCATGTTAAAAACCCAGGCTACAGAGTGCTTAATATTATCAAATCCTTTATCCTTATAATGACTAGTACTTTACAGAACGTGCTGCTAACATGGACATGCTGATGAAATTAAACAAATGAGAAAAAAATGCTGGTTTACTATAAATTGGATACATGCTATTTCAGTTTATCTGGCAAACACATGTTAGATAAGTCTTGAGGTCCCATCGGAGGAGCTGGAGGAAGTGTCTGGGGTGAGGGAGTCTGGGAGCCCCTGCTTAGACTGCTGCCCCCACGACCCTGAAAATGGATGGATGTTAGATAAAATAAGTAAAGATATGAGGATGGGTTCACATTTATTCTTGTTAGATCCTGTAAAGTTTAGTCCTGAAGTATGTTATATTGGTCCTAGTCCTGGTTTAGGGCTGGTCTTATTTGGGTTTAGAACTGGATTTAGTACCGATTGTGTCCATTTTGATGTGGTGTATTTGCAACTGTGAACCCACGCTTAATGTGTCTCTTATTTTTGGCAATGCCTGATGGAATCACACATTCAAAGCAACAAATCAAGGTTGGGGTGTTACGTACATACAGTATTTTTTTTTTTTTGTTTTGTTTGTTTGTTTGTTTTTTATCACTTCCAATGCTTAAAAGTGCTTTACAAATCACTATAAGAAAATTATATGGCAACAACCAAAGGCAAGAGCGAGAAAGGCAAACAATTATGTCAATACAACCTGTAAATGAAAACAGCTGATGTCAAATTAACTCAATGTTCTTTTCCTGTTGTTGTCAGCTGCAGTAGATCTCCATGGTAGCAGCGGGGTAAACACTGGCAGAGTGTGCTTTACCTCAGAGAGCTCTGACTCCCTTCTTATAACAAAAAAAACAAACAAAACAAACAAAAAAAAACCCCAAAACAATAGTATTCATCAGAATTACCATGCCGTGTTATAGGCTATAAGTTCTGAAATAGGTAAATATAATTCTAAAACTATTCAGGAAAGGTCAAATTTTGTTCAGTTTATTTGATTTTTGTAAGTATCCATACTTTTGCAAGTATCAAAACAACTCTACTGGCTCCCCGTATGATACCAGATCCAATACCAGTTCCTCCTCATCACCTCCTCCATCTGCACTGTCCCACCCGGCGCCTCAGATCAGCCGACAGCAAACTCCTCACTCCCCTCATCAGGACAAAGCACCAAACCTTGGGTCCACAAAAAGCACTAAATAAGTCTGATGTATTATTATCATTATTAAAACAAGTATCTGCGTTCAAAACTGCCATTTTATCATCAATCAGTGTCTATACCTCTGTTATACTGACAACCGTACACCCTTCACGTCACTGTAGGTCACACTAAATCAGCTCTGAGACATTAAGACATTGTATCACACTGTGATGTCTTGACTTGTGCTATTGTCCCCCTTTGTGTCTGATTTGTGAGTACAGAGGTGAGCGAGACGGGTGAGGCTCTGCTCCTAAATCTGACTTGACACAATCACATTTCACTGAGAGCTTCTGGTCCCTGCTGCATCGGAAACAAGAGCTTTAGGAGACTTCACCTCCCTGTAAAGTCACGCAGTAGAAATGACAGCTACATAGACTACACTGTTTGTTGTTTAAATAACACCACACTGATGCCCCGAGGCTGCTGGGAAATCAGAACAGTATTTGCCATTTTCTTTTTACAGAAATTCTTACACGGGTAGTTCACTTTGATAAATGTATGTTGCAGGTTTTGAAATGTGTGCTTTTTTCCTGTAGATTGGAAGGTACAGTTAGGTTAGGAAATCACATTTGAATTGATATAGAAATTATGTTTTTTCTAATTGCCAAAGATCAGCGTGGGTCTTTTGAATCAAAAGGTCTGCAACTAATCCTCTGGCAGTAAAAGCATGTTTGAGGCAAAATGTACTAATTAAAAATCTGTATGATTTATATTCAGAAAATTTGTACTGAAAGATATTTTTATTTGATTTAGTAAGGCAAAATCAAATCAAATAGAACATTATGAATTATGATTTTTTGTCATATTATCCAGCCCAGCAGTTGGGTGATGCAATTGATATATTTAAACTATTTAAACACTATATATTTCTTGTGTTAACGATCTCAGCATTTCGCTATCGATATTTAAAGAGGGGGTATTACACTTCTATGGGGTATTTACTTTAAAATGCTATATTTGCTCAAAAAAGTTTAATTAGTTTCAGTTTTGTTTTTGACGCTCTATCTCTGCAGCTCGCTAACCCTTTTGATGCGGGACAACATTAAAACAAGATAGAAAACTCAAAAAAGTTTATTTATCATAATAGTCCCTCTTTGAAAGATACTAAAACAGACTCAGAATGCCTGATCTCATTAGCCTCACAGTTGCAATACAAAACTCTTCATGCAAAACAGAAATCACGAATACACATCCATAAACCTCTTCTCACGACAACTTTTCTTCAAATGCACATGACCACAGGCATGTCCTTGTGGCTCAGTGAGGCTTTTAAAGTGGGATCAGGTGGAGGTGGGACTCTTAGCGGTTTTGAAAAGCGCTAAAGTGAATCCTCAGAGAGAAGTTGTCTGTGTAATTCCTCAGTCGTCCAAGTATGATCCATAGCAAAAGAAAAATTCAGTTCTGTCACTGGACAAAAGTTTTAGAGTGAAGACGTTTTGGTGCTTATCCAAGCCGCTTCTTCAGTTCTGGTCAGATTACTGGTGGACACTTACTTAGTGTAGTTCAATAGACCTAGCTAACAAACAGAAACTGAGCAAATAGGTGTGTTAGTTTCAGTGTAGTTAGCTCCTCCCTTCAGATAGATATAACGCAGTGTTCACCAGCAATTTGACCAGAACTGAAGCCACTTTGATGAGCAGCGAAACGTCTTCACTCAAAAAAATTTGTCCAGTGACAGAATTGAATTTTTTTCTTTTGCTATTAGAGAGAAGAGCAAAGATAGGAGACAATGGAGTCAGACACTATATTACTAACATATATGTGCAAATTTAACTCAGAGAAAATGCAGAAAAAATTTAAAGCCAAATGATTATATCGTGTGTTAAATGTGTTAAATAGGACCAGTATTTTCGATGGCTGTTTTAGACACACATAGTGATTGAGTAATTACCATATACCATACATTTTCATCAAATAAACATTTGATTGTTGTTAAAAAATCAATACCCAGATACTAAACTAATACTAATACTAATACTAATACTTCGATACTAAAACTGATTAGTATCTTTTTCTTAGTACTGAAATCAAATGTAGTAATTTTATTACAGTAATAACACTAAACAAATACAACTTAAATCTCTGTTATACAAACATGTCACTTTTACTTTATACCTCACTGAGCTGTTCTCAGTGGATTCACTCTGACAGTGTTTATTAGTGAACATGAGGATCATTAGTAAAGGACATTTCCTCTTGTTCTTTCACATTCACTGACCTCCTCCTCATTAGAGTCTGTCAGACAGTAAACATGGACGGGTGGCTCTGATCAACAGCCTTGTTAGAGTCTACGTAAATATGTAGATGGAAATATGGTGTTTTAAACATATCAGTAAATAATCTTTATCATGAAAACAATGAAGTTACGAGACAAATGAATATGATACCAAATCATTGCATAAAATGTAAAAAGTAAAACTAATACTTATTCCAGAAGTATTTAAAGTGAACTACAGCCACAGTAAAATGAAGAAATGAAATGAAGAGGGAGGTGAGAGGGAACACAGAGAGTAAAAGTGCCATTTGTTTTGTCGCAAAATGATAACCTTAGCATTGTCTTGGGCTCTATTGTGGACACAACGATTCATGATTTATTAATAGCTGAGGTTTTCTTATTTCTGTGGGACCAATTACTCCGCACAGAGGGTAGAGTGTGGCTGTATGGTACACTCAAATCTCCAATAAAACTCAAACCAAACACAAACCAAGATCTCAACAGCCTTAAAACATGGCACAAACTACATGCTGTGCTCTTTGAACAAGAAAGTCCACTCTCATCCGCCAATTCAGTTATAATGTATGTTTCCAAAGTGTTGCAAAGGGTTGATTAAAAAACGACACTGTGGGGGGTTGTTTAACATGGGCCAAACAACTCCAAACACAAAAAGATAAAAAAAACAAACAAAAAAACAAAACACTTTCTTTTATACAGATAGGCCATCCACTATTTCAGTTGTATTTGTGTTTTTAGTTCACCAGTCACCATAAAAAGTCACCATAAAAATAATAAATAAAATAAACAACAACATTTAAAACAAATCAATAAAAGATAGATACAGTCAAGTCAATCAAAGGGGTCATAAGACCATACTTAAAATACTCCACTGTAGGGGCTCGCCATTATGGAGCAAAACATGTAGCATAAAAGAGATCTGTGGACTTACCAAAAAAAGAATAAAAAAAATCATTTCTCACACAGATAAGTTGCTGTATAAGGCTGTTTAAACAAAGAACCCCTTTCCTCCTATTTGTCCCTTACCTCTCACTATGGCACCATTTGCAGATGCTGTGATGTTAATAAGGGCCACAGAGCTGGTGACTGTCTATTTCAGGGCCTCCTCCAGTGGCTCTCTCACACAGAGAGTACCCACACCTCTGCTGCGGTACAGTTTGATTTATGACTCTTCTTTTTGCACTAATTTACCCAAACCAGAGCTCCAGCAGGGAGGAGAGCGTTAGCTGTGCCTCCCCAAAGGAACGCTTTGGCCTTAATTAGTTTAAATCTCTTATTTCCATGCAAACCTGATATTGAGAAAACTTTCGTCAGAGGCACTGCTAATTGACCATGGTAGAATGTACTTTTCCTATAACAAGCAAGTTTAGAAGAATTAATGGAAGGAGAGATTCTTAGTTTTGCCAAAAGGCTTAGCAAGTTTGTTGGTAAAATCTTTGGATACTTCTGTGGGAGTGGAAATAAGTTTTACTCCAAATATGAAACAGCTAAGAGGCATTGCTGTGCTTCTATTACAAGAAGAAGGCTGAATTCTCACTTGTACACACATCACATTCAAATTTAGTCTAAGCTGAGACAAAACACAGAACTAAATCTGGACTAGACCTGGGGCCTCATTTATACAGAGTGCGTATGCACAAAATGGCATCTAAATGTTACATATGTGACGTTTCATGTTAAGTTGAGCCAGTTTGAGGACATTTGTGTTTAGTGCACAATGGATATAGGTCCCTTTACTTTATATTTTCAAGAAATCAAGTAATATTATTCACCGAATCACAACTGTCTGTGGGGAATAAACACAAGGGTTTGTAGGCTATTCGTCATCTTTTTTGTCATTTCAAATCCGTCTGCTGGACATGCATGGGAATGCACGACGTGATGCCTTATTTGTTTTACATAAGGACGAGCAGATGACGCCATAATAGCTGGACATTAAGTTAATAAAGCAAGCGTCAAATCGACACACATCACCACAGCTTTGCCTTCGTGCACAGTATTGAGGTGCCCCTTGCTCACACACACATATACACCTGGACCACGGCACAGGTCCTCTGCCCACAGGCCGGGGCGGTGTGTCTCTGTCCCCACTGCTCATGCACCACCCGATGCCTGGTCCTGCAGTGCAATTACAGCGCGCACATCGCACATGTGAAATATGTCCCATGGTTGAGAGTGCACGTAAGCACAGTTAAATCTATAAGATAAAGGCTATCACATCTAAGCACTACTTTAGCCAATCTATTGTGTTCAAATGTTTAATGACAGGGCAATATGTTTGCCAGAGAAGCAGATTTCACTTTCCCCTAAAGTTTCAGAAGCCCATGTCTTCTGTTGCAGCATCTCCCCCTAAGCCCCCTCCTTGCCCCCATGTGTCAATCAAACCCGCTCATTATTTAGGTAAATCACATTCAGAACTCAGTTTGTATTGCCCTTTTATGATGAAATGGAGGCGATAAAGGGGCGTGGCATGAGGTGGGATCATGTGTGCAGATTTCTGCTGCAGGTGTGATCTATGAGGAGGAAATGACCTGCTGGAGTGTGTATGGGGGGGTTTATAAATCACAAGATGTATGTGAAGTTTGGGTTTTCTTCCTACGTAATCTTTTACTCAGTGTCCCATGTACTGTTTTATGAATGAAACCCCAGGAATAAACCAGGACTAGAACAGAACCAAAGCATCAGGACTAAACTGGGCTCAAACAGGGACAGTGTCTTATCTATAAATGCATTCTCTTCATTGACACCAACTACTTTGATGTCCTCATACCTATCCTGGCAGCTACACTTTCTAATCAATTCTATGCTCATCAGACTGACTAAACAGTATCAAATACCAAAAGCAAAGGAAATGAATTTGTGAAGCAAACACACACATATAGACTGAACATTCACACACATTTACTCTGTTAATGATTATAGTAAACAATTCTCCATACAGCTAATATCCAAGAGGCAAATAGCATCTGAAGAACTTTATTTAATATTTAGTCTCATCACATAAGCAATGAACAGGGTTTTGATGCAGCAATTGAGCTGTCTGTTTTTCCTCACTGGGCGTCTATTACTATTGACAAACTGTGGCTCTGTTGAGGGGTGAGAATCAGAACAAAAATATCAATGCGTGGACAAAGCAGAAGAGTAAATTGTGTTCAGTGAGCTGTAACAACAGACGGCCCACAAAGCAAAAGACTGAGATCAGCGTCTGACATGTGGCTCAATGCCCAATAAAATGCACGACCACGCACCAACTGGAGCAATCTGTTTCCTCAACTTTTAATACAAAGTCAAGTCTTCAAAACGATATCTTTATGGAAAAATGTATACTTCTTAAACGTCCTGCTTGTGTACCCTAAAACATTAGATTTCACAATACAAGATACAGGTGGGGATCGACTGATACTTGTTGCCGCTTCATGAGGGTCCGAAACTGTAACTGTATGAGACATGAGAAATACACATCTTATTTTCATTTGTTCCAGGGTTGTTTAAATGTTTTTTTTTCTCTCAGCTGCAGCTCTAAGAATACACATGTTAAGCAGCTCTTGTGGAGCCTCTATAATCTTGTTAAATCATTTATTGTCCATATTTTGAGTCAGCCATGCTTTCTGTTAAGTAGACTTGTCTTGTATTTATTCTTGCATGTATTCCAAAATTCAGCTAAATAAATAAAACAAACAACAACAAAAAAACAACAAGAATCACCAATATACAAGCCAGTTACCTAGACCAAAACTGTTCCAGTACAAAGCTTAAAGTACAGTTCACAATCCAACCACTACAGAGTCCAGACCTCTGGATGAAGAGGAGACACTCATCTCCCTGCACGGTGGCTGAAGTAAAGCTCCAGACTGACCCTGCACCACTGGCCTACATACACTCACATTTACACACACTCACACATTTACACATCAACAATGAGTGTATCGATTGCCATCAATGAAAAGAGCAACAGCCTCTGTAATTTGACTCAGAAGTTGTACTTTAATATAACATCTTTTCAGCTTTCATTAACACTTCAAGATGACCTTGAACGATCAGAGTTCCAATCATTATCTAACCAGTGTATGTCATGACGCCTTTAACATTAGGAAATTCAGAAAAGATGAGTTTCAGATGAGTTTCAGATTCTGAAACGCGTTCATCAATAAATAATATGGCCATTTTGTGAAATCTTTGGTTATAACAGACTGGGCCATTACATGTGATGTTGATTACAAAGCTCAATCAAACTGCCATCCCTCCATTACCATAGAAACCATTACAAACACCTGCCACATCTCATCATGATTGCTGAAACAGAAGAAGCTCATTTCTAATAAGGACATTTTAAGAGCTTAACAACTGTCCTCCCGCAATCAAAACTGTGCAGTGAAATGGTCTCACCGTGTTTTGTCTCCAGGAGAATTTTATGAGTGGCTGTAATGGACGAGCACATTTTAGTGTTATCACATGGTATTTATGATTCAAATTATTCAAATGATTCTGTATTTGTGCTTTCTCCTGTTTTATAGTCAGCCCGCAGTGCTACAAACGTGCTAATATCCCAACACACGGCTTCTAATTACTTAATTACAGAGTTGATTCATGACCATTTTAATTGTGTTTTATTTACTCAGCAGTATGGGATATATGGGACAATAAAGTATAGCTCATAATCACATGCTTTAGGCAAATGCAAATGAAATACATCATTTCCATTCATTATGCTCAGATAAAACACTCAAAGCTGCATTAGCCTAAACACGCACGGGCAATTTATTACAGTGACAAGTATATGTGCACACTGCACTCTGTGGGTTTCAGCAGTGCTGCGAGCAGACACAAGGCCTTGGTAATGGTGCTGAAATGCTGACTGGCAAAACGTATCTTGAAACAGAATGGTTATTACAATTACAATAAGTCTCCTCCAAACTAACTAATATCTGCTCATCCTGCCTCATGTACCTATGTAGAAAAAAAAAAGTTTTACTGTTAAATCGAGGGTTTACTTTAAACCTTGAGATGATCCTCTGTTCCTTGGATAAACATCCGAGCATAACATAGGATGTTTTCATTTCAAATACAGCTCTTTTTTATTTCTGTCTTTCTTGATCTGATCTTAGATTATGAAAACAAACCCAACCAGGCTGGTCAACAGAAGCTCAGTGGTTAGAACACTAGTCCACCAACCAGAAGGTTAGAGGTTTGATTGCTGCTTGGACCTAGTTCTATCCATTGCACGTGGTGCCATTTGTGCTTTGATTTATTATGAGATAATCAATGTCCAAAATGTTCACCCAATCGAGTATGCATTTATATTATTATCTGTGAAAAAACTTGTTCATGCGTACAGCTTCACCACACACGGAATCAACTGTGCGATGTGTTTGAACAGTGTAAAAATGATTTGCCCAGAAAACCCCACAGAGCACTTCACCCATCTGTATGTTAATGCTGATCAGACTCTATTTCTCATAAAATAGCCTATAAGCAGACAGGGCTGGTCTTACTCCACTGCCCCCTGAAATAAGATGGGAGCAAGAAGACTCACATCGTGAGCTATTTAACCACAGTGCACATCTGATCTGACATCTACTGCACATGCATATTTGTGTTAGCAGCTCTAATTTGTCTAATAAAACACCACTAAATGATTTGACATCGTCTCAGCTGTAATTATAGATCAAGACATTTTACACCAGTTTATGTATTTGTGTGTGTGTGTGTGTGTGTGTGTTTAAACATTGCTTTAATGCTTTAGAGAGAATGAGATAGCTAAGTACTTAAATCTGAATTAGATGCAGTTCTCCAAAAAGAAAGGCTATTTTTGGTAGCGACTTTAGTTCTTATGTCTCAAAAACTTTTCACACTAACTTTACAAGTATAGGAATTAAAAGGAAGTGTAAGATAAAGGTTAATTATGTGATAAGACAAGTCAAAAAGGGCTGTGCATACTCCCAATTAAAATAGACTACCAATTACTACTAGAATGTATTCTACGGCCCATGTACAATTTAGTGCCATAGTGAATGTGAACTTTGACAGTAACTGAATTAGGTTCACACGTATTATGCATTCTTGTATCTTTACTTCCATTTTAAACATGTTTTGGTCACCTTTCACATTTTCTAACTTATAACAACGTCTACATTTGGAAAATATAGTTTATAGTCTCATATGTTTCCAATGAGGCATTTAGGCGCTGGAGCTCCCTCTGCTGAATGAACAATGGTGAACGATACAAATGAAGCCCTTATCCCCCAAGAATGCTCGGCTAATAGGGCCATGCATTCAAACTATTGAAGTGCAGAATTCCAGAGTCCAGTAATGGTATAAGACTTAAAAACTGCATAGAAGGAGTCAGAGTTTTATCTGTGACGCAACTATACGGGCAAAATGTGAACAGAGACTTTTTGAGTGCTCAGAGAAGACGACTTTGGATTCAATGAAACAAGCACGAATGAAGCAAAAATATAATCCAGGTATGAATTTGATGAGAGGACAACAATATGACATGGTTAAAAGCTCAAAAATGGGAAATATGTGGCGAATCCAAATCTAAAGCCCAAGGACAGCCAATGTGCACTTACTAAGCTCAAGGAAATTATCAGTAATCAAAACTGGTAAAATGTGAAAAAAAATGATCCTTTCTGTCCACAGTCTGTGGCATATAAACCTTAGTACAAGCGTCAGAGCATCACATTAATTTTTCATATTAATTTGAGGGGAGCCAGTCTAATTAGTGTCAGATCAAAGTGAATGCGCAGCTACACCACTCAAACATCTGCTCACATGTACTCAAAAGCAGCTCCTCCATTTCGCAGGATTGCAAAGTTTTGCATTCCATTCATTTTTTTTTAAAATTCATAAACAAGATGCATATTTGATTTTTAAAAAGCCATACCAACAAACTCTAGTTACACATCACTCTGATTAAAGTCTGCGGCATTTATTGTCAATTAGTTTTGCATCTTTATCCAAACTTAAAGATAAAATGATAATAGTTCAAACTGTAGCGCATGCGTAATATAAACATGCATTACTATTCTGAGCTAATATTCTTATGGCCCTTTAACTTGCCCTTGCCTTTGAATCATGTAATCAATAGACATCAAAACTGTCAGATGTATGCACTTTTTCAGTGAGAAAGCATGACTGACAGCAGACTCAAGGGGAAAACCACTTTAAAATGTTTGACTTTCTACATTAGTCAATAAAGAAAAGGAACTCAAAGGAGGGAGATGATAATATAGTGTGCATGAAGGTTGGAGAGACTTTTACCTAGTCAGACTTCGGAGATTTCGGAGTTTAAATAATTAAGTCAAAAGCCATGAGTGAGTTTGTGGATAATTGCATTGTTTTGTAGTCTCAGACAACATTAGTGCCACTGTCTGAACTGGGGAAGTTGGCCTATTCTCTGTGTAAAATGAACAGAGATGCTTTAAAGAAGACCTATTGTGCTTGTGTCTGCTATGTAGTTATAATATATGACACCGTGGGTCATTATTTTATCATTTGCACATTCTAAATCGCAATATTCATCTAAAACCCATCCATCCATCTATTTTCTTCCGCTTATCTAGGGCCGGGTCGCAGGGGCAGCAGTCTAAGGATGGACTCCCAGACTTCCCTCACCCCAGACACATCCTCCAGCTCCTTCGTCTTTTGCATTTGAAAAACTGCGGTCCCAGTGGGAGCTGATGTCGCTATAAACGTCATGAACAACAAAGAGTCGGCATCTCCTATGGATAGCTGCAGATCACACTAGCGAGTAGCGGATTTTTTTTTTTTCATTTGTAGCAAAACGACTACGCGACGCTGCCACATCATATGCGTATCATCGGTTAAGAAAATAAAATTAAAGAACACAGTCAGTACGTCACGGTGGGCGTATGTCAGTGGTGGTAAAAACGGGGTGATCAGCAACATGGTGTCTTGAAGATAGTGATTAAAGATTGCTCAAACATGCACGAATCACTCCAAATACAAGTTTGGGTGAGTAAATGGTGAGAGGAAACAACTAAAACTCTTAAAAGTCTATTTTGTATACCGTATTTTCCGGACTATACGTCGCTCCGGACTGTAAGTCGCACTAGCAAAAAAATGCATAATACTATGTGGGAATTATGGAAATTTATTTTACAAAATCCGAGACCAAGAACAGACATTGTATCTTTAACCTGTTACTGATCCGACGGCCCTACTTTATAATTTTACAGCAATGTACATATACTTCTGCGTCACCCACACAAACAATCTACACATCAAATGAAAGCTACGGCGCTCGTCTTTTCGAATATGTAGCCGAGATTTTCACCTGCAATCACCACAGTGCTCTGTGGTTCTGATTGACATCAACATATTCCCAGAAAGTTGGTCTCGTTCGTTCCGTACAGGTCCAGAGAATATAATACAGTGAAGAAATTATGTCCACAAAATAAGTTAGATCCCTCATGTCGAATCTGCTGCAGGAAAGTATTCCAAATGTGAAATCTGCTCCGTCACTTTTTTGCATTTCTTTTGTCGATTTCAGGCATAATAAACAGACAGTGCTAACTTTGCTTCTCATGCTAAACACACGTGCGAGCTTGTGAGTGGGTGTGGGTGAGTGGTTCCTTTATGTAAAACGCCTTGAAGGTGGTGTTCTGGTTTTGTTTTCTTGCAATTAATCTGTTATTCAGTTAATTCCATACACTCATT
>JACM01038354.1:0-22084 GCA_000787095.1 Periophthalmodon schlosseri
CACAACAAAGATGGAACACAGAATTGATATGCATTTAAAATTGGCTTGTATTGCATAATTATGTCACTTTACAATTTAAAAATGTTTTTATTCATTATCTTTATTTATACAGAGAGACCCAATGAGAGCACTCAGACTCTCCTTTTCATGGGCGCCTTGTTCAAAATGCAGAAAAAATACAAACAAAAAACATACAAAACAAATAAGTATATAAGCCTAAACATTAAAAACAGGTGCAGGTGTGAGTATAAAAGTTTGTGGCCAGATTATTAAATTACGTTCGTGGCACCAAAGTATCCAGTTTTGTCAATATGACAGAAAATGTTCTGAAACAATCAGAACATTGTAGTATGGTTATCACTGTCATGATGCTATACAACAAGTGCAATAGCTATGAATGAAAAGCATTACAGGGAAAAAATATATGCCATTTCGATGTGCTCTATTTACGAATACTGGGCACTTTCTAGACCCCACTGCATTTATAGTTTTGGTTTCATGGCTAACGTTTTACATTTTTCTCCATAGGTCGACCTGAACCCATCTACAGCAAACCGTGTCGCCATGCCAAGAGCCCCTCCAAATCCAACGAGGTTATTAGTCCAGAGGTCCTAAAGATGCGAGCTGCCCTGTTCTGCATCTTCACTTACCTGGACACCAAAACCCTCCTCCGAGCCGCAGAGGTGTGCCGAGACTGGAAGTTTGTGGCTCGGCATCCAGCGGTGTGGACCAGAGTGCTGCTGGAAAATGCTCGTATTTCTTCCAAGGTAGATTCTTACTTACATGCAGACTTTTTCCTTTTATGTTTTTAGACTGCAGTACAAAAGTTGTGTTGGTTTCTGCTCATGTCTGTTTTGTTCTCCCCTAGTTCCTTTGCACATTGTCTCAGTGGTGCACACAGACACATTCCCTTATTCTACAAAACCTTAAGCCGAGACAGAGAGGTAAAAAAGAGAGCAAGGAGGACTATCTTAAAAGCACACGGTGAGTGTACAGAAACAAGGAAGTATAAACCAGTTACAAGCACTTTTTTTTTAATAGTTCATGTTTTAGAAATTTGGTGATGTCATAATTTCAGATGGAGGGCAGGGGCCTGTGATGTCAATTCCGTCCAAGCATAGACTGTATATATAAATCATGGATCTATTCAATTAAGTGGATAGGGTATTGCTATCTTAGAGCTGTCGCAAGTTGGATTAGTGGCCCCTCATTGGTAGTACAACGAAAAAATTCTTCCTGCCCAGAAAGGATTTTTCTCATAGAGCGCAACAGGGACTGACAGGGACTGACAGGACACCTGCAACTTTCGCAAAGGTTGAATTTTGTAGCGATTTTTACCTATTTAGAGATCATAAACTTTTCTCAGGTCAAAATCCGTCTGTTGTCTTAAAAAACTCTTTTTAATTGCTTCGGCTACAGTCTATGTCCGCTCTAGCTAAGCTCAAGCTTTGACTGGTTAGAGCGGTCATGTGGTACAACATGATCGAGCATGTGAGCGATGTGAACGAGCCCAACTGGTCGTGAATGACAACAGGTTTAGAACATAGTTCAGAAGCTCCTGAAGCACAAACATTAGCATTTATAATTTATTATTTATTTATTATTCCCTTGCCTTCTTCACGGCCACTTTGCAGCTGCTTCGCGGCCACTCCGCTCGCTCTCATCACTCAAAGTCTCATGGGGGGTGGCTCAACTGTGTATGGTCCATGGGCAGGGCAGGACCGGATGTACCTAACCGCTAAAGGCTAAACTCGTGACATGCGCCATTGAGCATGGCAGCCATGTTTAGGACTTGATATAAATGGACATAGCTAACCTGCTAGCTGCCGCGTTCCAAATAGGAAGTGAGCATGGGCATGCTTCCAGCTCCATCAACTCTGGCTCCAATTCACTTTTTATTGAAAAACTGTTGCCCCTCTCTGCTGAACGGCTGCTGTCAAGCTTGTAATTGTTGTCTTAAAATATTTGTATTAAACTGCACTACATGATCCTGGTGTTTTTATTTGGCTATTGTGTCTGTAAATCAAGATATAAACATTAATAACAGACCAGTGAGGTGTCTTCTTTCACCGAGGTCACTCCAGCAACAGGTTTGATTGACAGCGTTGCTAAGCACCCGTGCCCTGCTAAACCAGCAGTGTGGGCAGGAAGGGGTATTACCTTCAACAGCCTCGCTCCGGATTGGGTCTTTGGTTGCTATGATACCGCAGTCGGAATTGAAAATATGGAACTCAGCTCCAAAGTCGCCCCTATAACTGCTAACCTTGGCGAGCTTGATTTGGCTGGAGCCGAGCGCTATGGCTGACGTCACACTCACTTAGTCCATTTCTTTGTACAGTCTATGGGTCCAAGACAGGCAGAATAGTGGCAATTTTTTTAAAAACAAACAACACAAAACAAAGCTAAAACAGCTGTCAAGTTGCCAGTTGGACTCAGTTAGTAATGTCTATGTTTGGACCTGGAAGTGACATCATCACTTAACAACTCTTTTGGAAATGTACTGTTTTTGAGAGAATTATCCAAAATTATGGTGTGTTGAACGTTGTTATAATTTGTTGGGGACTGGGTCCAGAAAATTGTCATATTAGTCTTATGATTCCTTTCAATGGAGCTCAATCATCTTTTGTGAGTATTTTTTTTATTGTTTTATTTATTTGTGCTGACAGTAAATTCTGTCATATAATCCTGACCTGTCCTCCAGCTGTTTTAAACTATAGGGCTTCTAGAATGGTGTGATGTTATCTGGTTGTTTACTTTTTAGTGTTGTTTTGGCTAATGTATCTCAAAGAGAGTTTTGCATTATTGCCACAAACATGGCAGATTTCCAGGGTAACAGCCGTTTTTTGACCTTCCATTCTGAGCTCTATTTGCAGTGCTAGTCTTATGTATATCTAATTAGTCAAATGTCATATTTAGACAAGGATTTGATGTGTACAAAGCATGTTTACTGCAGTACTGGTTTGTAGTTTCCTTATGAAAAACAATGTTGTCTTGATACAGTGGTTGTCTGGAGGAGGGTCTGGAGGCCTTGTTGAAAGCCACAGGGAGTAGCCTGCTCATACTGAAGATTTCTCACTGCCCTAACCTCCTGACAGACCGCTCCCTCTGGCTGGCCAGCTGCTACTGCCGAGCTCTGCAGGCCGTAACCTACAGGTAGAAACAAACACACTTCCAATTTGTAATAATATACCAGGGAGGACTGCAAAACATGACATAATCAAATCACGCCTGATGAAACAATGGCTCCTCTCAAACCAAAGCTGCTCCCATAATGTGGACTGATGTGTGTCTGGAGAGGGTGTGATTTTAAGATCTTGAGAGAACTGGATGTGAATGGTGTTACAGAACTTTTATGATGGTCCAGTCATTGTAGAGACATTGTGTTTGTATATTTGATTTTATGAACTATAGCATCAGCCTGCCCAGTGACTACAGGTGGAAATTGGTATTAGTGCTACAACCCAGTACAATGCACCTGTCCTGTTAAGGTTCATGTATATTGTGCACTGGCCTGGTCTCATTAAAGAAATAAACTAAACTAAGATCACCATTTAAATGGTTACAGTTTGCCAACCACAAACACTGTAATCATTTAAGTAGTATCATTTCCTCTAGTGCAGTCAACTAAATATCCAGTGTCTCTCTGTAAAAAACCTGTAGTTTAGAGCAGAATAGTTTAATAAAATGCACTACACATGCACAACATAAATTGCAAATCAATCCCAATGCTCATCAGAAAAAATACAATTACATATTTTGCCAAAATCCTTCAACTCTTATAACTAATAACATTACTACCACAGTACTGCTCACGTTTAAGTGTAACAGTGCACATGCTGTGTCGCAGGAGTGCCACAGACCCCGTAGGCCAGGAGGTCATCTGGGCACTGGGGGCAGGTTGTAGAGACATTATCTCCCTGCAGGTGGCACCACTACATCCATGGTAATAATCTATCTTTACCTTATACATTGATTTCGTCATAAGAAGTTTTACTGACAAAACCAATGTGTTGACAGCCAACAGCCAGCTCGCTTCAGTAATCGCTGTTTGCAGACCATTGGCAGATGTTGGCCACACCTCCGAGCTCTGGGAGTGGGCGGGGCTGGATGTGGCATTCAAGGGCTGGCATCACTGGGTAAATTCTAAATCATTTTAAGTAGGGGTATCTTTTTTCTTCTTTTATTGATGAATCACAGTTTTTATACAATTTTATTTTGTCTAAATAAAAAAACAAATAAATATAGCGTTCAATCATAGTTTTGTGAACATAAAGACTGAAAATTCTATTAATTGACCCTAAGTTTTAGCCATTTTGCTACATCCGTGTAGGCCTTATATCCAGAGGTGGGGAGTACTTTGCTAGCAACATACTTTTACTCCTACTTGAGAAATATTTTTATTGAAGTAGCAGTACTCTTACTTGAGTATTTACCACTGTGAGTAAGTCTACAAGTGACAAAGCTTTATGCTGACAATATGAAATGATTTGAACATTTTTGTTTCTTGCAGCTCCTTCAGATATGATTCAAAATTTTGTCTAACCTTTGAAAATACCACATTTTCTGCATTATTACCACTACTTTTCCACTACTTAGTACAGTTTTGGCTACTCTACCCACCTCTGCACCTATATTTAATCAGTTAATACAGGGCAAATAATATAGCATTTTACTCAGAGTCAAAAAGCGGACAAAGAAGCACATAACAGCTTATGCAAAGTGGAGAATTTTTACTACATTTTGATTTGTTTAAACTATCCCCTCTAATCCTTTTGGTATTTTTGTCCCGTTCACAGCCAGGAACTGCATGCGACTGCAGGTACTGGAGCTGGACCATGTGAGCGAAGTCAACCAGGAGGTGGCAGCAGAGGTGTGCCGAGAGGGGCTGAAGGGGCTGGAGATGCTGGTGCTCACCTCTACACCCGTGACCCCCAAAGCACTGCTCCACTTCAACAGTGAGTGCAAACTGTATCCCTGTGTTACTATCTGTGGAACTACTGAAGCTTTCAGATGGCTCACATGGCACAGGGCAGAGGAGCTATGGAAGTAAACAGCTTCAGATAGTATAGTAAAAGAAAATTTTATTCTGTCAACTGGACAAAAGTTTTAGAGTGAAGACGTTTCGCCATCCGTCCAATTGGCTTCTTCAGTTCTCACCCATTAGGGGCCTAAATAATTATTCAAAATATGACTTAGGGACAGTTCATCCTTAGTGTACTTCAGTAGACATGACAACAAATACTATAAACATGCAGGTGTGTTAGTTTCAGTGTAGTTAGCTCCTTCCTTCTAACAGATATAAGGCAGTGTCCCACCAGTTACCATCAGAACTGAAGAAGCCATTTGGATGAGCAAGGCGAGACAAGGCAAGTTTATTTGTAAAAGTGAAAAAAAAATCACAATACAAACAAATCAAAACATAAATAATCACCATAAAATTAACATTAGAAGAGAAGAGTGCAGAATAAAAACTTTTTCAGTTGACAGAATAAGAATAAAAATTTCTTTTGCTATGGAACCTACCTGGACGACTGAGGGATTACACAGGCAGCTTCAGTGATGGATATTAGCAGAGCTTTTGGCATTAGGCAGTAACTCTTGAAACTGTTTGGAGTCTGAACTGGTTTTCTACATCCCACAAGCTTTTAGTCAGTCTTTATTTTTTGACAATCCGCCTCTTATTCACAGAGTTACGAGCACAAACAACTGATGAACTAATACATCTATTCGAAATCTGGCCTAGGGTGCCAAAAAAGCTATGGCTGGCACTGTTTTTTATTTAGGGTCAATATAAATATTCCGTCTGCCTGTTTATTGTTACTACATCCTCAAGCTGTCCTATATAAAATCAGTATTTCAAATAATTTCTTCAACAAATGCTCACACTTAAATTAAGTTGTGAAATTATTATTTATCACTTCGGGAAATTTAGTCAGGTAATTCATGTGGCTTAGAATAATAATGGCTTCTTCATGTCAAGTTGTTGTATCTGTTATTAGAGTGATAAAAATCTGTTGTGAGCCGATGTCCTGTAAAAGTCACAAATCAAATACCAGTACCACTTTATTATAACTAGAGCTAAATTAACAATGAAGCATAAACAAAGACTTCATCACAAACAAACGAGCAGGCCTAGTCTGCAAAATGGACTTTTCAGAGTGTTTAACCATGTGATAGTTTCCTTCTCATTGACCCTCTTGAAGTTGTATTTGGAGTGATTCATGTTTGAGCAATCTTTAATCGCTTATTTTCAAGACGCCATATTGCCGATCAATCCCCGTTTTCACCGCCACCGGCATACGCCCACTGTGATGTACTTACTTTGTTAATCGATGGTACACGTAGGATTTGGCAGTGTTGCGTAGTCACTTTGGTACAAATGAAAAAAAATCAGCTCATTGGCGTAATGTGCAGCTATCCATCAGAGGAGCCGACAGCTTCACAGCTCTTTGTTGTGATGATGTTTACAGTGACGTCAGCTGCCATTGGGCACCGCAGTTTTCTAACACGGAAGGCAGCGCACTTGTTTCTTTTATTAAGTCATTTTAGATGAATATTGTGATTTAAAATGTGCCAATTATAACATAATGATCCCCGGGTGTCATAGATTATAACTATAGAGCAGACACAAGCATAATGATCCCGGGTGTCATAGATTATAACTATAGAGCAGACACAAGCACAATAGGTCTGCTTTAAGAAAGAGTCAGGCTTAGTAACTACTTCATTAAGGGTTCTGGAGTTTAGTATTAATTAAGTAGTTACTAAGCCTGAATCATTCTTATTCTTTATGAATTAAGTCTTTGTTCATGCCTTATTAAGGCTATTAAAAGTGTAGTTATTATAAAGGGTTATTCAAATATCTAATGAGGCTTGATGTTTTTCCAATGACAATATGGTGTTTTATCTTTTGTTTGGTTTTGTTGTTTTTTTTTGTTTTTGTTTGTTGTTTTGTTTGCAGGTGTTTGTCGCAGCCTGAAGTCTATTGTGGTGCAGATTGGTATAGAAGACTACTTTGAGGATCCCAATAGCCCTGAGGCCAGAAAATTATTTGAAGAGATGGTAAATAAGCTGCAGGTAAGACAAAGCCTTTAACATTACTATTCACTATTGGGACAGAATGAAATCAGTTTCACAGTTTGTCAATTCAAAATAAAACGTGCATTAAAGTTTTACCTATCCTCTAAGCAACGTTCAAAATATGCTTTATAGTTAAGATTAAATCAACCTCCAAGAAAGAGTGGAAAGAGGCTTTTAGCTGTTTTGCATCACAAAAATGGAACACACTCCAAGGAAAAGCAAAACTGGATATTTTGGTGAGACAATTGCAATTTAATAATCTGGTAACAAACATTTATACTCACACCTGCTCCTGTTTTTAATGTTTTATATGGACTTGTATACTTGTTTTGCTTGTTTTTCTTAACAGCTGCATATTTGATAAATGATCTAGTTTAGGGTAAATACATGAAATGCTTGAATTCCACAGCACAGGCCACGTTAATGTTAATCGGCAACATATCAGCAGCAATATAGGACAAAGTAGAGGCCCAAGGCATCTTTCAATGTGTAGCTGTGCTGGCCAATTCCTTATGTAATCAGTGTGTAATATTTCCAGGCGTTTATTCCTCCACTGTGTTCAAAGCTTTGCAAAACAAACCAGGAAGGTCTTACACCTAAACCCACACAATGTTTCTTTATATAGTGAATGTGTCCCTAGTGTTTTGCATAACACCATCCACATGTCTGCACTTTCACCAGCATTGCAGCGCATACAGTAAAACGCATCTATTTATACCGCAGATACACACCGTTTAAAGCATGAGTCAATCTGCATACATGCTTCTTTGGGATGACTTTTGAGATGCTTGGGTTGTTTGTAGCTGGTCACATTCAAAAGTACAAGCAATAAAAATGAGCGAAATCCCAGGTTTTATTTTTGTTTTGGTGTTTTTGGTGAGTCAGTTAGCGTGTGTTTAGCTTTTGATGTTCAGAATCATGGCTCACTTACAGTAGTTAGGTAACCTCTCCAAATGCTCCCAACAGCTCGGAGTTATTTTTATTCACTTAAAAAAAAGAGGTTCATGTTTAATCATCATTAGGAGAGGGAAGTCTGTCTTAACCTGTTGCACATCTTTTCAAAATAATTTCAGAGATTCTGATGGTTTAGACAATTCCTGCTTCTGACATGTGTGGATTTCTTGCTAAATGTGGCTATTACATTGTGAAGTAAACTCGTCTGCTTATAAACCCCAAAGTTCAAAGTATTACTCATTTCTCATTTTATTAAACGTCTGATCAAAACTACCATCAGTAACTTTTCTGGCAATAACTGCCTGGAATTTCCCGCAGTATGGTATTAAAGTTATCAAACTTGGCACTACCTGCTGGTCCCCATGGAAATAGATGAGTAATGCTGTGGAGACAAGCAGGTGGGGGGCCGTCCACCCGAAAAGTTACATAGTCGCACAAGAAATTACAATTACAATGTACTTTTATGACTTTTACAATGCTAATAATGCTGTGCCGTTCAATTGTTTGTCTTTCACCTCCATTTTTCTGTTAATTATTTAGGTCATTAAGTCATTGGCTCAAAAACAAGAAATGCATATACTATCACCTATCATTCAGACAGACAGACAGACAGACACATAGATACATAAATACACTGATATATAGTTATTGCAGTGAAGACATATTTGTTAAAACTCTTTATTTTCTTTAGGGTCTGAAGAAGAGACCAGGCTTCTCCAAAATCCTTCACGTAAAAGCTGACAGTATCTGCTAACACTTCGCGAACACATCTTGGAGAGGCGCCATTTTGGCTCCTTTCAATCATGAGTGACCCAGCTGTTTGGAGCCTGCTGCATGGAGTTACAAAGATGTGAAATGGCATCAGCAATGACAAGATGAAGAAGAAGAAACAAGGCTATCATTGTTAAACACTACTATTCAAATGATTTAATAAGAAGATTTGGGTGTCAGTATTTCAGACCATGAGAGCCAGACTGCGCTGTAATTTTGAGCAACTTCAGTACACATTATTATTGATACCTGGGATTACCTTTCACACAGCATTTCAGTGGCAGGAGCTCATTACACTGCATACAACATAAAAGATTGCACAAGTTGGACCATACTTGGATATAGGTTTTCTTTCTCAAGAGTTCTTCATGTTTTTCACTCAAGGTCAAGGAGACACCGGAAATGAAGACTGAATATTTGATTGGCTGGTTCAAATCGGACAAAAGGCACCGTTCAGCTACTTCCAGAACAAAATGCCCTGAGCTAAACAAAGATGGATGATAATAACTTTATTCATCTGCAGTTCAACCTTACCTTCAACTCTCCTCCACAATAACAAGAACATTATACAATTTGGGCAATGTTACATAAACTTTGATAGTCCTGTGTAAAACTGGATAGTTATGTATAGTGAAAATTAGTGCCATTCTTTACCACCTTCATTCCAGTGTTTTCTCCAGTGTGCCATCACCAGGAGAGGATTTATAAAGGCAGGCATAATACTAGTCTTTATGAAGTAACTCTATTCCACTACAGTCCTAACGGTGCAATTCAGGTCACGTTTGTCAGTCTGCTGCCTCCCTCTGGTGGTGTTTTTAGGCAACTACACAAAACGCAAAAGAACAGCATTAACGTACATCACATGCATATTCTGGGGGTTGTTTCGGTCCAAATACCGTTCTACAGAGTATGAGTAGCAATACTAACAGGAAGTGGTGGACACTTCAAATTGCTGCATTAAAGAAGAGCTTCACTTGGATTTTTACAACCAAATATGTTTACAAATGTTAGTTTTAAAGGGCCCATATTATGCTATTTTCTGATCTATGTTATAATGTTGATTTGCTCATCCAGAACATACTTGAAGTTATGTTTTGTTTCATTCACTCATGCAGACTGAGTTCTCCTCTCAAACCGAAAACTCTCTGTTCCACCTTGTAATGTCACGTGATTATACAGGAAGTGCCCCAATGTGTTTTTAAACATCATACATCTTCACTAGAATCATTTGGATAATTTCAGTCCTGGAATTGCCCATCTATACTGAACTAAAGGTAAAAGGCGCTTCATGACATCAAGGGGGAAAAGAACATTCTGAGCTTTGGAGATGTAGACAGACTAATAATAAAGTGTTACTCAAACATGTGTGAATGAAACAAAACACAACTCCAGGTATGTTTTTGAGGAGGTAACAGCATTATAACATGGCTTAAAGCTCACAAGCTCCATTTTGCGTAATATAGAACCTTTAAGACTTGACATACAACGGGGATTGACATGTGCAATTTAGGTTACAGGAGGCCTTTTACAGAATGTAGTAAATAGGAGACTTTGTGTTTGATGACATATCATGTTTCATATGTTCTCATAATGTAATATTTATTTGGAGCTTTGTTCAGCTTCAAATAAATTGTACACACTGCACCTTTAATGACAGGAGTGGGTGCAACTCACTTTGGGTCAGAACCTTGGAAATGTGCAATACAAAACAAGCTTTCTTGGCTTATATCTAGTGGCACATGTATCACTGCCTGTCTAAAAAGCTGTTCATGTTATCATAAGCATCCCACTTACTACAGAGCAACGATGCACCAATCAGGCATGAAACTATGGCCCTTGTTTGTTCATTGTGACACTGGCCCTATACAGGCATCATGTGAACACTCTCAGTCCGCACACATGCAGGTGCTGCAGATTACAGTAAACAAGCCACAAATTATCATGGCTCAATGACTTTAAATTGTATAATTAATAAAATTTTTATTTTAGTTTTTTCTAAAATGCTACTAAAATGACGTTAAAAAGTAAGAGATAACGAGTAATCTGAGTAGTAGTTTCCTGTGTATTTTTATTTTTTTACTTCTACTTAAGAAGTACGATTTTGGCACCAGTACTTGTAATTGTAATTGAGTAACATTTTTGTCATGTAACTGTACTGTACTTTACAAACTTGCAGTATTCTTTCCGCCATTGATCACAATACACTGTGCAGTTGGTTTGATATGAGACCTTTAAATGTGTGGTCATAGTGTTATGCCTGATCAGTGAATAAACACAACTGCATTTGTTTCTATAGGCTTCAGTGGCTTCATAATCAGTATTATTGGAGGACTTGTCTGGCTGCATATATTAGTGATTCGTGACTTGTCCATTCTCATGTTCTTCCAGTTCTGGTAATTTCACAATCTCCTCTCTGTCTTGAAAGGTCTAACTGTCACAATAGGGAAAACACAAAGCACTTGTTAATTTTATTTTTTATTTTTCGACAATCCTGCCTTCGCTATCAGCTACTCTGTACATAGCCTTTGTACAAAAAAGTACCAAAATATAAAAAGTTGATGTTCTCTGATATTAACACTGAGTGGTCGCTGTTTACAGGTGGTCTTCTGTAAGCATTTGCTCCAAAGCTGAAAGCAAACATAGAGACTTCTATTGTATGTAAACCAGTAGTGTTGAAATTGTGTACTAGATACATTTATATTCAATGTGCATCAGAGTATTAAAGAAAAAGAGAATACCACTATTTATTTCTATAAAAAGAGCGATGTGTATATTGTTGGCATGTTTGTGTTGGCGCATCAATCATTAAGTTGCCTTCCTAACTGTTACTGCTACTGTGGCCAGAGAATATTAGCCGTTTTAAGAGCTTTGATTGCCTGCAAGTTTTGTTTTTTGTTTTTGTTTTTTTTTTAAGTCTGTTGTTGCACTAGTGAAAAAAAAATACTCCAGATGTTTATTATTAAGAGTGTTGTTTTAATGTTCTGCTATTTCTACTAGTATCAGACAAAAATAAGAAGCACTTTTTTTCTGGGAAACCTGGATTGGCTGTTTGGTCAATAGTAATGGGGGATATTGGTTGCTAGGATACGAGAATGACACGATACAGCTAGTCTACCTGTCTGTCATGTTCATTTTGGGCACATTAGGGGAACGCACTACATATGTGGGCAACGGTTTTATTTATGCAGACAACATGGACAAAAATGTTACATATTGGTGTAATTTAGGCTAATATTGTATGAGGGACTTGAGGAACCATTTTAACTGTCTGCAAATGAACAAAACATATTTAATTAGTTAGGACAAACCGGCCCAAAGTCTTGTAATACTGGAAATACCTGTAGTGTTTTGCCTTGAGTCATATTATTTTAGAAAACGTTCTAATTTATGCCTCTATCAACATTGCTATTTCGTGACAAAGGACCTGTTGACATATATAAAGGTGCCAATTGTGAATGTTTTATGCACCCTTTAATTTAAAATACATTTTTGGAAATTCGTGTACATCTTTTCTTTTTTTTTTTTTGTATTGTTTTGACTGTGCCGCTGTTGGAATGATTGTACTCTTGGCCCATGCATTTGAATGGTATTTAACATTACCTCAACACTTATCTGGGCAATTAAGTGTCTCCTTTGTACATCCATGTTTGACAGGTGTTATCGTTCATTAAACTATGGATTCTGTTTTCAAAAGACCATGAGCTTTTCTCTGATGACTGCAATAGATGGGAATGTTTTGCTACTCATTTTCAAACATTGGTTGTCATCAATAAAACTGCTTTAAATTGTATTTTATATTGTGTTTTTTATTGAATTTTATGTCTGACCTGAGTCCTGATTTTCCCTCCTCAACACCACCTCTGCAACGTTTCAATAGGACGCCTTTAAAATTAGAATCTGACTAAAATGTGCTGTGCCTATCTAGGCCTGTCATGATAATTACTATATTGACTTCAATACATAGCTGAAAGGATCATTTTTGTGAGTCAGTATTTATCATGGGTACTGTACTAAGGGAAATTTGGGCTGTAGAGGTAGAATTAATAACCAACTGCTAAAGTGTTTCACTCTTATATTATTTATTGCATCTCATGTTTTTAACAATATTGTACATATAGAATAGTTTTTGTGGGGATAATTCTGCTTTAGGGTTATTGTGTCTTAAAGGCCCTATATTACACAAAATAGACTCTTGTGAGCTTTAAGCCATGTTACAATGTTGGTCCCTCATCATAAACATATCCAGAGTTGTATTTTGTTTCATTCACACATGTTTCAGTAACCCTTTATAATTAGTCTGTCTACATCTCCAACGCTCAAAATGCTCTGTTCCACCTTGTGATGTCATGAAGTGGTAGTTTTCAGCTACCTTTTGCCATTTCCAGGGCTGAAATTATCCAAATGATTCTAGTGAAGATGTGCAGAGTTTTAAAACACAGTGGAGCACTCCCTGTATTACCACATGACATCAGAAAGGTGGAAAAGAGTGTTTTCTGTTTGAGAAAAGCATCAAGAAAGTGGAAAAGAGTGTTTTCTGTTTGAGAAAAGAACCTAAATATGCAGAGTTTGTGTGTTAAAGGTGTGAATGAAACACAACCCAACTCCAGGTCTGTTTGTGATGAGGATACTACATTATAACACAAAGCGTCATCGTGGTTCATTGGAATTGAACAAGGTCCAAAATATGCTGATACATTCCATGAATCTGTGACACTGGTGGTAGCTCTTCTAATCCTCATGTTTCTACTTCAGTACTGTTAATGAGTATGTTATTCTAATCCATTGCACCAGCTGCCCCACCAGTCTGGCAGTGTTTTCCTGGAGCCTGTTTGAGGCTCTTTATACGTGTCTCATTAAACAAGTTGGCACACCTCTTTCCATAGAAACCATTGTAATGTTTTGAGTACTTTCTGTAGTTGTATATCATTCCCACAGGGTCAGAAGTGAAGAGTGGCACACGTCAACAAAACTATTATCAAAGCAAACCATCTGTTTTCTCTCTTATGAAGGTTTGTTCATCTTGTGTTGCGTTATATCCCATTGTGAAACACTACATGGTGCTGAACTCTTTGCTATAGAAAGCTGTTGAAAAGCAATGATGTCATCAATCTACAATGTCAGTCTTGTTCACTGCGATGGCATTTTGGCTGATGCCCCAACGCTCTTTTCCAAATATGGTTGCAAAGAGGAAGTTTATAGGGAAAAAGAAAATCATAGTATTTTTCCCCTTTCTATTATTATAATATTAACTTATAACCAGTGGTGAATGAAGTACTACTTTTGTTACTTAAGTAAAAGTACAGATGTAGAGGTAAAACGTTACAGATGTAGAGGTAAAAAGTTACTCAAGTAAAAGTAAAAATATCACATGAAAACATCTACTTAAGTAAAAGTATTTAAGTACCTGTTTAAAAATGTGCTTGAAGAGTAAAAATGTGCTGAAGAGTAAGAAGTAAAAGTATTTCACACAAGTGTTGTTCATTTGTTAGTGTTAAATGTAGTGATATTGATTCAAAAATTATACATATTTTGTTCAACAGTAACAACACGAATCAATTTCTTAGTTTTCTTATGAATTTTATGTATTTATTTATTTTTGCTCAAAACCAAAGCTTAAACTCAAAAACTTTAGTCATAGATAGTCTTAGATGTTACCACGAACATGGTCAAAATATCCCCTCAAATCATATGAAAAATACTTTTTACTTTTCAGTCCAGTTCAAACATGTGGTGGAGTAGAAAGTACAGATACCTACTCTCAAATGTAGTGAAGTAAAAGTAAAAAGTATCCACTGTAAAATGTACTTAGGTAAAGTACAGATACCTAAAAATTCTACTTAAGTACAGTACTTTACCACTTGTACTTCGTTACTTTCCACCACTGCTTATAACACACTGGATTACCATTTTTCAATTAAGTTTGTAGTTTTACATTGTATTATTTCATAATGATTTTACTAGGCTATATATCTTAACTTTTTCTCACCACGTTCTGTCAAAACGTATTTTACCTAAATTTAACAGACACTTGTAAATGGTATATGGATATTTAATTAAATTAGCAGGCTAGCTAAATATATGATAAGATAGTATGTACAGTTGACATAGCTTGTTAGCTTTCAAAATACTCATTCACTTTAATGGCTTGACTTAAGGGTGTGGGGAAACGATGCACACAGGATTCCCTTCTTAGTCCAGAACTAATTAAAAGCTTCCCTTGTCTATTAGGCCCAGGCAAAGATTAGCTCTGTTATCCCACAGAAGTGAGCAGGCCAGCACCATCTGTCACTCTGGCACACCAGTATACAACCTTCATTCTCTACTCTCAGACTTACATAGAATTATTAAAGGTCTATTACTACACAAAATTGACTCATGTTGTTACTTCATCAAAAAATTACTTGGAATTGTGTTTTGCTTCATTCACACATGTTTGAACTGGGCTGAAATTATCCAAACATGTTTGACTGAAACAAAACACAACGGGTATGTTTTCGATGAGGAAACAACATTAGAACACAAATCAGAAAATAGTGTAATCTGGGTTCTTTAAGGAAAAACTGAGGAATACATGTGTTAGAACATGATATAGGTTTAATTTTGTTAAAACTGCATAGCATTAAAAATAACATCAAACAGGGGCAGAAGGCACTTACAAAACAAATAAAGTTATTACAGATAGTGTTATTATTAAAACATAAATTACTGATTCAAAACAACATGATGATGATAAAGACATGAAATGACAGCACCGTTGGCAACATATGAACAGTATATCTCCAAATAAAAATACACACATCACATGATTAAAAACTACAGTACGAGACCAAGAATGTAATGCCCGAGCTATGACATAATAATCATTGCTTTAAAGTTTAAACGTGTTTACTAGTCTGAGGTGAGGTTCCTTTTATTATATTTCTTTACACTTCAGGCTTTGTGGTTTCGGCATTGTGCAAGTCCTGGTACCTCTCTATCAGACGGTTTGCTTCCCTCTGGCCTGACAGCAAAGCACCATGGGTAGTGGAATAGTATTTGCGGTGGGTAGCCTCTCCAGCGAAAAGGACCTGTAAGGGCTGAGAAATTAAAAAAAAAAAGTAAACATGTGAAAAACCTCTTAGTGTTGCTGTGACATGCTGTGCTTATTTTAAGCTTGATTTCTGTGTCATCTTGGGACACACGCAGCGAAAGGAGCGTAGGAAGCCAGCTGAGGGGGTCAAGCTGTTCCCTCTGCAGTCTCAAATGAGCAGGCGTAAACCCTTCCCACAATGCATCAGGTTTCATGGTCTAGACTTGGCCAGTACTTCTGATACTGAATTTGCTTTAGTGTTGTCATGATACTAAAATTTTAAACTCGGTACTAAGGAACAAACCCGATACTCAAGACCGATTCTGATGCCAAGATGATAATTAAAAAACGCACTCTTTATTTAGACAATAGAATGTCTATTCCCATGTGGCCTTATATCTGTGTAATCTCTCAGTCGTCCAGGTAGGTTCCATAGTGGTCCATGGGCGTATACTAGTCTGTGTGTCTTATACTTGGTCTGATCATAGACTGTATATATAAATGGACATAGCTAACCTGCTAGCTGCTGCATTCCAAACAGGAAGTGAGTGAGGAAGTGTCGCCCCTCTCTCTGTAACTTCTGCTGTCAAACTCATCATTTTGGTCTTAAAATGTTTGTATTAACCCGCTCTAAATGATCCTGGTATTTTTATTTTGCTATTGTGTCCGTAAATCAAGATTACAACATTATTAACAGACAAATCAGGCGCCTTCTTTCCCCTTGCTCCTTGTTACCTTCAGCCTCGCTCCAGATTGGCTCTTCGGTTCTATGATACTTTAGGTCGGAATTCCAAATATGGAGCTCCACATTGGCCCCTTAAACTTCTAGCCTCGATGAGCTTCATTTGACTGGAGCCAAACAGTGTGGGTGACGTCACACTCCCTTAGGCCACTTCTTAATACAGCCTATGGTTCTGAAACAGCTCAAGATATTCGGGAAAAGCTAACGATACTTGCTCAGTATAGTTTTAGTATCGATTAGTATCTGATTTGAGATACTTTTGACAACTCAAATTTGCTTCACATGTGCTCTTGAGTTGAGATGACATGCCTCATTTGGTCACACGTGCTAAGGATGACCGCCACCAATTCCAAACAACCAAGGAGTGTTACAAAAAGGCTGCTGTTCCTATTTTTAAACTCTAAGGATTAACATTTCAGTTTCTAATCCCATAATAATCCATAATCCATAAACATACCAGTGAAAAATTTGGACATATCTCATTCAGTGTTTTTTTTTTTTTATTTATTTTTACTACTTTCTACATTTTATATACATACAGAAGACATCAAATATATGAAGTAAGATATATGGAATTATGTAACAAAGAAAAAAAGTAAGTAACTACACATTTTTTTAAATTTTATTTTATATTCAAATCCTCAAAGTTTGATGTCTATAAACCATTTGTTTATTAGGAATTAAGTCTTTCTTCCTGTTTTATTAAGGCCATAAATTGTGTAGTTATTACAAAGTATTATCTGTAATTATATTAATGTAATGTATCATACCAACAGGGGCCTAGCACCAAATTCTGGGCACTAGGTACAAACTTTCTTGGTGGGCCTAATACAAAATATTGTTTATTTATCTCAGCAAATTATATATTTTTTGGTACACTAATGAATATAAACTACTATTGCTGGGTTTCAGATGACATCACAACATTACACAGGCCAATAATAAGATAAAACGAACACTGTTAAAATGAGGTTTTTTGTTTTTTGTTGATACTGAGTTCTAGGGTCTAGTCTAGTCACTAATATAAATGATCAGGTTCAGTATGTGTGAATTTACGTCTGGATATTTTGTGGCAAAGCACATTGTAATCAATGGGAAAATGTGGCTCTTGCCCCCATCTGGGAGTATGACATCACATTCTACAATCTGAAAACCACCAGTATGGTTTCTGCACGTAACAGTATCTCACCATCTAAATAATGTCTGTGTAGCTATTTGAGTTTAAACTTGACCTTTAGAAAAGACATTCTGCTGAAGGCTGTCAGTCAGATGTGTTTGTATATAAACGCCAAGAGGCAGCATTTGTGGATCAATCCAGTGGGATTTTTTCTAAAGGGGTGATGGGGCCCTCAGATGTCATGCATAATTGTATTTAGTGGTAATAAATATTTCTTACAAGCACTTTACACAACCACAATGCATTTTATTACTACTAAAATATACTAAAATATACTAAAATATATTAAAGTAAAGAAAAATGCAACTGAGGAAATGATCATTACATGCCTCTAAGGGACCTCCTTGCCATGGGCCCTAAGAAAACAATATCCTTTACCCCCCCCAGTTCGACGCCCCTGTGTACCAGTGCCATAAGAACATTTTGGACAAATATTTACTTTTGAATTGGAAGGATTAATTTAGGTTGAAAAGGAGTTGAATACCAAGACTTCAGCCAGGTCAGAAAACGATTGTTGTTTTACGTCACCATTGTAATGTATAATGTTTGTGCATGTCCTACCGTGGCCTTGGTGCTGTTGGCATAAGGCAGTGGCATGGCCAGTCTCTCGCAGTCCCCACCACTGGATCCCACTCTGGTGAAGGAGTACGAGCCGCGGATGTACGGGTTACTGCCCCACGACGAGCGGAGGATGCGGAGAGGCTTCGGAATGTCGGGGTTTCCTGTAAAACATGAAGAATACTTGAGAAGAACTGTTTTTGTTTTATGTTTTATTTTAATGTTATGGGTTAGGGTTTTACAATAATTTACTAATTATTGTAGAATTAACTTACCATAGCCAGACAAACAGTGAAATCTTAAATTTTCTTTTATTCACTTTGTCTAATACATAACTATTCCTTTTGTAAAAGTAAAGTTAATGTGAAAGATAAAGATATAAAAAAGTACTTAACATTTCATGTTACTTTTTTGGAGAGCAGGGGTGGGGAGGTGGGAGAGAAGGGAGAGGTGGAGTTTAAAGAATAAGAAGAGGGATGTATATAAGTACACACACACACACACACATATATATATAAATGACTTGGTTCTAAAATTGTCACTATACATTTTTTAATCCCAATGTGATTATTTTGTGATCTTTTTAATCATGACTATTGATTAACTGAGTAATCGTGACAACATATGCTACTGTATTTGCCTCTTGTATTACTTTTAATCAGAGTGCAGTCTTGTTAATCCTTCGCATTCTGACCAGTTCATTTTTCTTCTGCTTTTACTGGAGAGCTCTGACTGGCAACACATGAGTCACTGTAAGCTGGACGACACCAATGAGTCTACTGTATGTATATGTAATTAAGCAACAGCTGAACGGATTACAGCACGCTGACCTAGATGTCACTGTGTGTGTGTGTGTGTGTGTGTGTGTGTGTGGGGAAAAGCAGCATACATTAGAAGGTCCGCAGGCCTCATCATGCAACGGCAGTGGTGGGTCTGAACTCATTATTTGACCTATTTGTCAGCTGAAAAACATGAGTCATTTCTAAAATCACCTAGAGGCAAAAATGCTAAATACTGAATAATAATGTATTTTATCAGTCAACCTCTGCTGTGTTTAAAGGGCCTATATTACGCAAAATTGACTCTTGTGAGCTTTAAGCCATATTAGAATGCTGTTACCTCCTCAAAAACATACGTAGAGTTGTGTTTTATTTCATTAACACATGTTCAAGTCTCCCTTTATTATTAGTCAGTCTACGTCTCCAACAGCTCAAAATACTCTGTTCCACCTTGTGATGTCATGAAGCAGTAATTAAAAAGTTAACAGCTACCTTTGACCTTTAGTTCAGTAGAGACTGACAATTCTAGGGTTGAAATCATCCAAATGATTTTTGTGAATTTTAAAAACACAGTGGAGTACTTCCTGTATTACCACATGACATCACAAGGTGGAACAGTGTGTTTTCTGTTTGAGAGGAAAACTCACCCTAAATATGTATTGTTTGTGTGTTAAACAAGTGTGACTGAAACAAAACCCAACTCAGGGTCTGATTGTGATGAGGAAACAACATTATAACATAGATCAAAAAATAGCGTAATATGGGACCTTTAAATGTGTTTGTAACATGAGTAAGCAGAGCAGCTAAATACACTTTGCCTTATCATCCGCATCATTAATCCCAGAGTGTGAATGTGGTGGTGACATATGCTTCCCGGACACAAAGAGCAGACTCCCCTCTCTCCTGAGTCACTGCTTTATTGTATGGCGAGCAGTTTTTTCAGCTAACGTCATGAAAGTCACTTCCATCACTGTCTTGCACCCAGCTACAGTTAGTTATGAGTCACTATGCTAACAAGCCATTTGAGACACTAAACAGTAAACAGCCACTTTCTTTTACGTCAAATTAGAGTTGTCAAAAGTATCAAAAATCAGATACTAATTGATACTAAAACTAGTATTGAGACTAGATACTAAAAAAGTCACATTCACATGAACCTTTCCTGAATAGCTTTAGAGTGATCTTGAGGTGTATCAGAACAAGTATAAGACACACAGACTAGTATACGCCCTGGACCACTATGGAACCTACCTGGACCACTGAGGGATTACACAGATATAAGGCCACATGGAAATAGAAAACAAAGTACTATCATTTGATGTCGAAAATAACATTCTATAGTCTAAGTAAACAATGTGTTTTCTTTTTATTATCATTGTGGTATTGTAATCAGTATTGAGACACTAGTCCAAGTAAACAATTTGTTACAACAACTAAATTATTACTGTAATGAAAGGTTTACATGCTCTGCTGCCCTCACCTGTAAACCGCCTGAACAGTTCTGTGCAGGTCTCGGCCACAGTCTCGTCGTCACAGCGCTCCATGTAGAGGGCCTCCTCTCCACAGATCCAGCCGCTCAGCATGTAGCCGTAGCGCTCAGGCGGGTACAGCACGTCAAAGCTGCAGATCTTCTTATACCACTGCTCCTCAGGGTAGACCAGCTGCTCCAGGTGAGCCTCGTCCTCCCACACAAACTGGATACTGTTGCACTCTGGGCTCCAGAAGGGCTCGGTATACTCTAAGAAGACCTTATTGGTGGTGCTGATGCCCAGCTTCTCAATGGCTAACACTTTGTCTTCAGGCAGAGCAGGGGAGAACATGGCCTCGTGGTTTTTCTTCAGAACGCCCAGAGAGGCGGTGATGATCACATGATCCGCCAAGATCCACTCCTCATCCTCACACTCCACAGAGATGGGGTGTCCCAGGATCAGGCGGTCCTGGGGCTGGTGGCTGTTGTTGTCGTTGTGGTTGTTGTCCTGGTTGGCGATGACCTCCTGGCGATCTGCGGAGTAGTTCCAGTGGATACAGCGTACAGGTTTGTTTAGTGTAATAATGTTGGACGGGATGTCCTGAGCCAGGACTTCCACGATCTTCATAAAACCTCCAGGAATTACATGATGTGCTCCAGGGATGGCTGTCCACTCCCCAAACTCACTGAGAGACACCTCATCCATACTGGGAGAGCCACTCTCACAGCTCTCCACCTAAGACACAGGACAAAGACATTAACTGTTATAAATATTAACTGCCTTTACTAGTAACACTTTAAACATATACAGCTTAAATAGCAACAAACTAATAACATATTTAAACATACATTTTGTCCACAACCTGTTTGTTTCAATATGGGTGGCATTGCCTAGAATGTACCACTTTAAATGTATGTATTTTGCATTTATTACCATGGAACATTTGAGGCAAAGCAATAACCTCTTTGTGGAGACAAGAAGGTGGCAAACCCTCCAGCAGAAAAGTTACATACACTTTAATGCTGCCCAGTTGACTTTGTGTGGTTACTACTTGTGATGACAAAAATGTGCTGTGGTGATGCAGCAGCCTGAGCACGCACCTTGAGGTACTGTTGCAGCATAGAAAGTTTGAGCTTCTTGGTGCTCTCCGAATCATCAGGATCCATCATGATCCTTTTGCGCACCACATCCCGAGTGAAGACACCCACGCTGTTCTGGCTCTCGGCGCACACAGGCTTTCCCCTCTGGAAGAACTCCTGCGTCAGCTCGTACACCTGCACCAGCAGCACATCCAGAGACAGGTTAGGTCACATCACAGGTGTGGGTGTCAGCTCTGTCTCAACCTGTGAGTCCCAACCCCTGCACTTCTCAGAAAGAAAATACCATTTACTGATGTTTCTAGAAGTGTTGTGATGACATTACAGCAATAGGCTCAGTACTCGATACTGATTTAAATACCATATCTATCTATCTATCTATCTATCT
>JACM01003308.1:0-30683 GCA_000787095.1 Periophthalmodon schlosseri
TTTACTGTACTTACATTTTGTTTTGTCTTGCCTTTTGTCAAAGAGGGCAAAATTCCCCTCCTTGAAGCCCGCAGATCACCTGACCCTGGAGAGAAGGAAACAGGAGGCTGAGAGAGAAAACTTTGCTGAGTTCAGCAAGTATCAGCGGTCATGGGATTTAAAAAATTCATGGATCAAGAGTTCAGATCGAAACTATGTCAGAAGCGCCACAGAGAGACAAGTAAAAGCTGCTATTAACCAGTATGAACTGAGCACTGAAGAGCGGAGAGAGAGGTCTGACTGCTGTAGTATTTATCCACATTTATCTGTCTAACTAAAATTCTTAATATTTATGTTTACCATTTAAAGGCTGCGTATTATGCTAGAAACAGAAGAACAACAGTTCCTAAAAGAGATGGAGGAGAGAAGGGAGACCCCTCTGGAAAGACAAGCCAAGATGCGAGAGAGAGCTAAAGTCCTGAGGGACATAAGAGAGACCAAAAGACAGCAAATGGTTTCTGAAAAAATGGAACAACTTTTTATGTAAATGTCCAAATTAAAGTAATAGTACCGTTTGTGTATGGAGCATTTGAAGATTGAGCGATCCATCTTTTGTTCACAGAAATCAGTGCGAGGAACTGAGGACTGTCCTGACCAAGCGCAGAGGACAGGAGACCCGTCTGGACTGTGCTGCTCAGGTGCGGTCAAAGCAGGAGCAGCAGCAGCAGCAGCAGGTGAAGGACAGGCAGTTTGCTGAGATGTGGGAAGCCATTCGCCAAAGAGAGGAGCAGAAAGAGAGTGAACGCATTGAAAGACAACAACAGAAAACCAATGAGCACCTGACCCACCTGAGAGCGCAGATAGATGCTGCAGAACAACAAAAGCAACAGGCTAAAGTGCTCAAAGAGGAGGAGGCACAATTACTGGTGAGTGGCAGCACTTCTTACATTATTTTATCTATTTAATCATCTATTTTATCTGTCACATCATTTTATCTACATTTATGCATGTGTGAACGTTATTGTGTTGATCTGTCAGCATGAGCACGTAGAAATGGTGAAGCTCCAAGAACAGCGAGAGAAGCACCAAAAGCTCAAAGCTCAGCAGACGAGGAGGAGGCAGCTCGACCAGAGTTACAGGATGAAGATGAGGTGCCTCGCAAAGGAGCAGCAGGAGGAGCTGGCTCTGGACATGAGCATCCTCCAACAGGTTCTCAGCCAGGAAAGTGAGAGAGGAGAGGAGGCTGCCCAAAGAAAGGTAAGACGTAAATGTTTGTGTCAGCTGGAAATTAAATGGAGCCTAACTATTCCTGGGTTACAGATGACATCACAACATTCTATAGGCCAATCATTTTTAATACAAATGGGGGCACCTAAAATTAATATTGTTAAAATGCAAATTTCTGTTGTAATACAGTGAATTCCTGCCTCTAGTCACTAATAGAAATGATCAGGTCCAACATTTGTGCATTTACCTTTTCAATATTTCATGGCAAAGTACAATATAATCAATAGGGAAATCTGGCCCTTGCTCCCCATCTGGGATTATGACATTGTCACTTTCTAGAATTCCAGCTTCCTGTTATGGGTGACATTTTGAGGACTTTTCACTATTGAAAAGATATTATATTTTGTTTTAAATTGTTAATTGCTATGGCAACGGTCCTAATTTTTCATCATTCTGAAACCAATTAATGTCAACATATAAAATCACATCAGTGAATTCAAATTTCTCACACAGAATGTTTGTTGGATTTATAAGTATACATTTTCAATATATAAATTATGATTATTAAAAGGAAATAATCTCAATTTTATGCATTGTTCATTAATTACACCTGGTTGTATTAAAACTCAGCTGGCAAGTTTTTTTCGACTTGATGGTGAAACCACTGGCAGTACCGAGTTTAAAACACTAGGTGGCTTCAGAGAGTTACATTTGACCATAACTAATTGTAAAAACAAGCTTGTATTATAATAATGATTGTACTTTCTCTAGATTGAAATGCGTGAGGAGCAGCAGAGATACAGACAGTACTTGGCTGATGAGCTGGAGAAGCAGAAGCAACTGGAACAGGAGACAGAGCAGCTCTTTGAAGAAAAACTGAGAGAAACTTGGGCCAAACGTGAGAAACAGAGTCAAATGGAGAGAGATGCAAGAAACAGACTCATGAAAGACGTACTGGAGGCCCGCAGTCTGCAAATACAGCACAAATGTAAGACAAGAGATTGTTTAGGTCCTGCAAAATGACATGTTTTTAATATATATCTCTGACATGTGTTTCAGTGGAGCTGAACAAGCAGAAACAGGATCAGCTGGCCAGAGACCAGGAAGAACTCATCCAAATGACAGAAAAAATGCAATTATTAGATCAGGAGGAGAAAAGACGGTATGTGCGGAAATAGTTCACATTATGCTACTTTGTTTGCAAGGGGCATTTTACATTATATTCTTGCTTGCAGACATAAGGAGTTATGCCGAGCTTACCAGGCCGATCTTCAGGCCCAGGTGCAGCACAAGCAGCAGCTGAGGCAAAATGAGAAGGCTCTGGAGGAGAGGGAGTTTCAGTATGGCCTGGCTGTGCAGCAGGAGTACGAGAACTTGAAGGAGAGGATCCTGTCTAGACCGACCTCTCACACCACTGTGGCTCACCCATTTAGACGCACTGAGGGCGCCAAGTCTGTTCCACCACGGCAGAGTCAGAGAGAATAAGAATATAGGAATGTTGTATGTCAATAAACACCAGTGGAGAAACACACAATCCTGATAGTTGAGGGTAAAGAGTCACATTGCTTTAACATAGTAGCCCTTGTGATTCATAGTGCTGATACACTGATAACACAAGTAATTACAACATGGTGTAAAAGTTTTTGTGGTGCTCTGAAAGACTTGGAAAATGTTGCCCAATGTGTGCTATAATGGGAAATGAAAACATTACATCACACCATCAAAAAGAGACATGAACACTGAACAGCCTACTACAGGTGTCTAATTAAAGACGCTGTTTAGTGTTACTAAGGTTGAGGAACGCAGCAAAGTATTTTAAACCTATTTGTAGTTAAAGCAAAGACAATGTCTATTATGGGTGGATCAACATCTTGTCAAATTCACAGGCAGGTGAACTCATACCGACTCAAGGAGTGGTTTGGGAGTGGACACTGATGAGAATAATGGTTTTAGCTCAGACAAGTTTAAGGTATGTTGTCACACTCCACAGCAAACCGAATATGGCGTAAGACTGAAACATATTCTGAACCTATTTTGGATAAACTACACAAAGGATCCACTTATACAGAAATATGGCAAGCAACTACTTTCCCTATTCAAAGGTAAAGGCCTTTTTTAATATTATGTACCTGGTATTGAGTTATTTGTAAAGTTGTAACCATTATGTCTACTATAAACTGTATACAAGAAAACAATTATAAGTTGATCACTATTCAAGTGCATATGGATGTACATTTTTCTACAGCCGTATGACTTAGTGAGCGAGGGTCAGTGGGTTAAGGATTCTCCAGCTTCCACAATCAGATAGTTGTCAGTTCAAAAATCATTCATGCGTTTATTGTGGTTATGTCACTGGGCAAGACACCTTGGAAACTTGTGCCAAGAATGACTTCAGCATATGGGCCTATGTCTCCATGTGATGGGAGAGGCTGAAGGGTTAAATAATATATCTCTAAAAACTAAAACTTGATATCCATGGATACTGTCCACTATATAGAAATATTTAATTAGATGATTTCATAACAGTAATAGCAATTTATAAAACCACTCCAGCAATGGCATGTCCTACTTTAGATGTATTTCCCATCTTCAAAAGGTGCTTTCGTGTCAATAATGAGTATTCACAATAAGGCAAAACTGTTGCCTCAACATCACATGAGCTGTTTTGATTGGTCAGGTGATGATATATGGGTGAGGCAACCACTTATTTAGACATTGTGGTACCAAAAATGTAAAATGTTTGCAATGGAATTATGACTTAATACAAAAATGTTGAAATAGGGATTCTGTGATGAGTAAAGTAATTGCATTTACAGTGTGGAACCCTTAATGAGAGAAACATGATTTTGTGCGTTTAAGCAACAAAATTATGTATTTGTTTGTATCATTTGTGTCATCTATTTTTGGACATGAAATCTTTATCTTTAAACTTTTTTTTTTGTTTATTTCTTTGGTTTTTTTTTTACCTTTTCCTTGATGTTTGGCTGTAGTTAGTTGATTTAACCTCACTTAGTGCTGAGCCTGTTCTCTGGCTGTGCTCGCTGCAGTTCCCTCTCAGACCAGTAGGTGCGCGTGTGAGCGGGACAAACCTGGCCGTGCCCCAGGAAGCTCCAGTTCACCGGGCTCTGGATAATAGCCCTGTCAGGAAGTGGGATACGTTACATTTTATATTACAAGTTTGGAAACACATTTGTGGGATATAAAGCACTTTCTTCAACTTTTCCTTTGTTTTGGGCTTAAGCGCGTGCAAAAATAACAACGACGTGTCCTGATTATCGGAAAAAAACACCTGCCGCGGCGAGGAAAAGGGGCGCAGGGAGAGAGCTGACGAACTCCTCCGGACGGACACCTGCTCCTGTGGTGGACAACTTGCTATACACCATGTAAAAGGCATGATCATAATGAAAATATGGTGGGGTCTGCTACACTCTTGTAGTTTTTATTTTCTATAAAGAGGGACATATCCAACCAGGACATGTCGGTCAACGACTTGTACACAAAGGTGAGTAGTGATCCACAACTGTGCCGACAGTTTGGACTGATTTTACTTTAACCCAAAATCATGTTTGAGTTGTCTATGGATTTAAGAGAGACGCGCTGTTGATCTGTCATGGTTCATGTTAAACCTCTTTGTTGTTTTGTTCAATAGTCAGTGTTTGGGTTATGTTTCCAGTCTTATCAAATATGAATTAGACTCATATCTGTGTATTTGAGATTAGTTGGGAACATCTCACCATTCAAACACAGTGATCCTTCAGTGGCCCTTCAGAGTGATTTTTTTTTTTTTTCCCCCTTCAGAGTGATTCACCTGTTCCCTGTTGGCCAGGTGACGTAGCCTATCTCTGCCAGACTGTAACAAGAGATCTATAAGCATTTTAAACTTCACTAAACATACATATTTAATCAACTAAGGAGTGCGGTGCGGACTACTGAGGTTTGTGTGGCTGTAAATCTGGCACCAGTTAATCTACCAACAGTTTGAATCTGATTTTTTTCTTTATGACCCGGTCATACTGGGCTAGTAGTAAATTTTTTTAATATCAAAGCCAGCATGCCCTTACTGTGTTCACTCTTTTCTGGTGATAAAACCCTTTAGTCAGATTTACTTGGGCATTGTAATTTTAGAAAGTACTGGGCATTGTCTCTTGAACTCAGCCTTAAGAATGTTGTCAATAGGTATTTATAGAACTTGGCAAAGTTGGCACTGACTCCAGCCAAATGGTGGTAGAATTGCTGCTTGGGTATCTCTATAGTGGACTTTACAATCAAAACAAAAGAAATATGCAGAAATCTTTCCAAAAATTAGACAAAAATACACTTAATTATGCCTAGATACACCATATTTGTGATCTCTGTTTGAACTGAACATAAATCAATTTCAGTATTTAAGTATTTAACCAAAACTTCAATTGTGGTTGGTAACATTTTTTAAAATAAAGGAGTAGCCATAGTGAGCAGTGACATACCTACTAGCAGGTACATTGTTATATTGAGGAAGTATAGTTTATGTCAAACCAGAAAATCAGTCATTTCCTTATTTCCTTTGTGTTTAGTTTAGTGGCCTGCAGTGGCAAAATTATGTGAGTATATAGGAGAAATATTTCAACAGTTTTTATAGTATGTATGTGCACTGTGTATTTGTTAGAGGTGGGTATCGGAAAGCAGTATTGCTATTATTTTAGAGATATGCAAAATTATAGTTGAGCCAGTTCATTGTTTACAGTAGAAAGACATTTTTAAAAAGCTGTAAAAAGCTGAAACTTGTTGATGTAATGCTTCTTTTATAGTCTGCCCAGTCTACCAATACAAAACATTTCAAGTTTAATTCATTATATGTGAAACTGTAAGACATACATTGTTATTTATTTGCTAATACAAAAAAAAGCATGTAGTTTAGAGCACAATTAGGACTTAAGAGAGAGAAATTTGAATGTTTAGTGTTAAACTGCAAAGATTAAAACTGTATTGTTTAGGAAATTAATAGTGAACAGTAACTCAAACAATATGATTATGTCAGTGCGTGTTTCCAGTTGAAGGCTCCTATAATCCAGAAGACACAAAAGTGGACTTGGGTGCAGTAAGTAGGGCCACCTGCTGCCTGCTAGACCAAATAATCCCCTGCATCTCCATCTGCTGATACTGAGTCCGTATGAGCCTGGTGCAAAGCGTTGTGATGTGTTGGAGTTGTGTGACACACGAGTGATTCACTTTTGTCTGTGTTGTCTTTGCCTTTGATCGTGAAGCTAAAGTGACCTCATGTTTTGAACTGTCACTAGACGGAGACAGATTTGGGGTTTAGGATTAGCCTGAGCCTCTCTGTGCTGGTGGCGGCTGTCAGCACTTTGTCTTGTTCATCATAGGATACATATTGATTATTTGTGGTTTATATAAATGCTTGTGTAGAAATATACAGCCTTATGATTATGTGAATATGATACAAAAAGTTCAGTATTTAGTGTTTTAGCGGCCTGTTGTAAACATCAAGTGGACCTAATTTTAAGTTTAATGATTATTATTATGTTATACACTATCCAATATCTAGCCATAACTGTTTCACTTTAAAACATTTAAAGCATTTAAAGATAAGACTCTAACAGCATATTGGCACGATTATTTTCACGGTACATTTCAAATATCATAGAAATGTTGTTTTGTGTGATTGCAATCTGAGCTGCTACAAACACTGTCTGTCTGTTGTTGGGAGTTGCTGCGGCAGTGTTCACATTGGACCCATAGGATCTGTCTCAGAGGACACATCACATCGAGCGCACACACTGTCTGTACAGCCTGTAGAAAAGAGCTTTGGAAAGTGATTACTCGTTTGAATATTGGATTTATGAATGGGTTTGTCTGACTGTATTCAAAAGCATGTTTTTGACGTCAGATGACTTAAATAAACATAATAGATTATTATTTTTAGTGGTCAGAAGAGCCGTTTGCATTGGAGGGTTGCTCTGACAGAGCTGGTGCGAGACAGTGAGACAGATCAAAGTTCCTCGAGAGGCCGTACTTCCTGTTGACACACCCAGTTTTGGCCTGTGGCAGAGCCCATTGTGTGCACACATGAGGAGGCGTGGCCTTGTTCTGAGGTGAACAGAAAACCTGACCAGAGCAACTCACTGTGTTTTTAGTGAGGAGCGAAGAGGAAACTCGAGATCCATGATACTGTTTCCCCTTGTAACTAGACTGGACTCAGTGAAAAAGATTACACATTTTTACTTGCGTTTAGCAGCTGCCTGTAATATTACTACAAAACAACAGACATGATCCATAAATGAACATTTAATACATGAAACTACCTGTTATTTGAGAGGGATCTCCTGTTTCTCAACAGCATCAATTTACCGGCCCTGGTTTCAAACTAAACCTGTTGTACCTGTTGTGCTCCCTGATCTGGACCAGACAAGTTCGTGCTGATCTGGAGTTTGTGTCACTGCCATTCAGACAACTGTGAGAAAGAAAACAATCAGTTCAAATTGGTGTAATGTTTGTAGATGCATCATGTCGATGTAATGCACATTACTATCATGAATTTCGGTAAGAGTTGATCCGTTTTTAGCATTTGGCCTAGTTATGATTTTGTCTTCTCTCAAAAGCACACAACATCAATCTTAAACTCACTAAAGTGATTTGAGAGCACTCTGCGGTGTTTGTCCCATTTTCAGCCTGATTGTGTTTCATGAGATGCTCTATATGGAGCCATATGCAGCCATTGAACCGTCATAGCAGTGTCCCAGATAAACACACAAGAGCCGTGAGGACCCCCATTGATGCAGTTTACCATTAATTGGCAGAAATGCCTGGTATTTTTATGAACAAACCCATCCATGATGATATTAACTTAATGCTGTAACCACAGTCCCATGAACACAACAGGCTTCTGCCCAACCCTCACAGACAAAGTCCAGTTTCTGCATTACATCAGGTCTGCCTTTGTCACCGCTAACGTCACAGCTAAACCACATCACTGTCAGTGTATCCAGTGTATTCATTCTCTCATTTATTCATCCAGAACAGTTCATTCTGGAGATGCAGTTTAGCTCACCCAACTCAAACATGTCTTCGGCAGGTGGGAGAGAAAATATTGTTTGTCTGCCATATTTTTGAGCAATTTACAATGATATTTTTCTATTAATATTTTTATTAGAACTTAGTTACGCAAGTACAGAGAAAAATGCAAATTTGGCATGTCTTAGGTTGTCCGCATTCGTGACATGTGACTTCTGGTATTTCCCATCTACAGTGAACAGTGAATATGTGTGCTATGACTACTATGCAAATGAGTCCAGGTCCACTGAAGACAGTTTGCATGAATTCAACACAGAGCACTGACCTTACGTCAGTACTTTTACACTTCAGGAACAAAGCTCAGAGAGTGTAACTGAAAAAAAAAATCAGTTTCAGGAGTGTCCTCATAACATAACAATTAAAGAAACCGCCTCTGTGCCATAATTATCTGAAGGTGATGTTTTCAGTGATTAGCATTAAATGAAAACATGTTTGACTCTAACCCCAACATATAGTACTTCGAGGTAAAGTGGTTTACCTGCAGATTTACAGTTTGTTGATGTCTTATTGTATCTTATTGCTCGCTGCAGTATACTCGGGTATGGATCCCAGACCCAGACGAAGTGTGGAAGGCCGCAGAGATCACAAAAGACTACAAAGAAGGAGACTCCATTCTACACCTCAAACTAGAGGATGAAACGGTATGTCCACAAGATGCACTGTTTTCATTATAAATTCTTTTTGACATTTTGGACGGTGTGTCTTTCTTAGCCGCTGGAGTATCCTGTTAATCCCCCGAAAACCCCTCTCCCATTCCTCCGTAACCCGGACATCCTGGTCGGAGAAAATGACCTCACGGCCCTCAGCTACCTGCACGAGCCGGCCGTCTTACACAACTTGCGAGTTCGCTTCCTTGAGTCCAACCACATCTACACCTACTGTGGTAAGTCTCTGTAATTACAAACACCATTTATTACCTAAAATAAATCATTTGCTCATGAAATATATTTTTATCATTTACAGGAATTGTGCTTGTTGCGATTAACCCGTACGAGCAGCTTCATATTTATGGAGAGGAAGTCATCGATGCCTATAGTGGCCAAAACATGGGCGACATGGACCCACATATATTTGCAGTAGCTGAAGAGGCATACAAGCAAATGGCCAGGTAGAAACAACACATTTTGAAACTATATCATGTTATAATTACTCAAAATATGTGTAAACCTTCACCTTTGTCACTCTTAGCCATTTCAGATCAAGCAAACTTAAATATTAGACAAAGATAACTCACAAATAAACACAAAATGCAGTTTTAAGTGCCGATTTTATTTATTAAAGGAAAAAAAGCCACCTGAACCTACATGGCCCATGTGAAAAAGTAATTGCTCCCTAAAGTTAATAACTGGTTGAACCACCCTTGACTGCAACAACTGCAGTCAAGCTTTTGCGATAACTGGCAATGAGTCTTTCACATCGCTGTGGAGGAATTTTGGCCCACTCTAGTTTGCAGAATAGTTTTAAATCAACCACATTGGAGGGTTTCCGAGCATGAACCGCCTTTTTAAGGTCATGCCACGGCATCTCTATTGGGTTCAGGTCTGGACTTTGACTAAGCCACTCCAAAACCCTAATTTTGATTTTTTTAAGCCATTCAGAAGTGGACTTGCTGGTGTGCTTTGGATCATTCTTCTGCAGAACCCAAGTGAGCTTCAGCTTGAGGTCACGAACTGATAGCCGAACATTCTCCTTCAGGATTTGTTGGTAGAGAGCAGAGTTCATGGTTCCTTCAATCACAGCAAGTCGTCCAGGTCCTGAAGCAGCAAAGCAGCCCCAAACCATGACACTACCACCATCATGTTTCACTGCTGCCATGATGCTCTTTTTATCAAATGCTGTGTTCATTTTATGTCAGATGTAACACTACTTTCAAAAGTTCAACTTTTGTTTCATCAGTTCACAGAAAATTTTCCCAAAAGCTTTGGGGATCATCAAGATGTTTTTTGGCAAAAGTGAGACGAGCCTTTATGTTCTTTTTTGTCAGCAGTAGCTTTCGCCTTGGAACTCTGCCACGCATGCCATTTTTACCTAGTCTCTTTCTTATGTTTGAGTCATGAACACTGACCTTTACTGAGGCAAGTGAGGCCTGCAGTTGTTTAGATGTTGTTCTGGGTTCCTTTGTGACCTCTTGGACCATCGCTGTGCTCTTGGGGTAATTTTTGTAGGCTGGCCAATCCTTACCCACTCACCACTGTACCATGCTTTCTCCATTTGTGGATAATGGCTCTCACCGTGATTTGCTGGAGTCCCAAATATTTAGAAATGGCTTTGTAACCTTTTCCAGACTGAGACATGTCAATTACTTTTCTTCTTATCTGCTCCTGAATTTCTTTGGATCGTGGCATGATGTCTTGGCTTCAGTATGGCTGACTTCACCTTGTCAGACAGGTTCTGTTTAAGTGATCTCTTGATTTGAAAGATCTGGCAGCATCAGGCCTGGGTGTGGCTATGAAATTGAACTCAGCTTTCCACAACAATATGATTAATTAGGGGGGCAATTACTTTTTCACACAGGATCATGTAGGTTTGGATAGTATTTTTCTCTTAACAAATAAAATCATCACAGAAAAACTGCATTTTATGTTTACTCGGGTTATCTTTGTTTAATATTTAAATGTGTTTGATCTGAAACAGTTAAGTGTGACACACATGCAAAAAAGTAAGAAATCAGGAAGGGGGTAAATACTTTTTCACAGCACTGTATGTTGAAAATGGTTTGGTTTGAAAGTGACTGTTATTTAGGATGCAGGCCGATAATTGCAATGCTTATGTCCGCACCAAGACACGAGCGCATCCCTCTTCTTTTTATAACAGCTGGAAACAGTTAATCAGCCAAACTCTAATTACAGTTCAGCCTACGCATTACGCATTGCGACTTGCTCTCTTCTCATGCATGTGGAAAATAGTCTACATTCGTTTTGTTCATGCGAGGTCAGTACATACAGACCATAGTTTAACACTGAGTTATCATTGGATTATAGGACGTGAACGCAAGAGATGTACAAAGCCTAACACGCACATTCAGTTTCCTTATTTTGCCTTGCCGTTCCTCATGTTTTAAGTATTAAACATGAAGTAATATATGTGGTTTGTCCTTAATGACATGTAATAAACTCTGTCTTCCTCTTATGTACATTTAGAGACGAGAGGAACCAGTCTATTATTGTGAGTGGTGAGTCTGGAGCTGGAAAGACTGTGTCTGCTAAATACGCTATGAGGTACTTTGCCACTGTTGGGGGATCCGCAAGTGACACAAATGTTGAGGAGAAAGTGTTGGCCTCCAGTCCGATCATGGAGGTGAAAATTCAAATCTATAGATAAATAATACATAAATGCAAACTAATGTGTTATAAGAAGTTGCTCATTGGGTTCAAAACTTTTTTTTAAAATTCAGGCTATTGGAAACGCAAAAACGACTCGAAATGACAACAGTAGTCGTTTTGGAAAATACATTCAGATTGGTTTTAGCAAACATTACCACATAATCGGGGCTAACATGCGAACATATCTCCTTGAGAAGTCTCGAGTTGTTTTTCAGGTAAAAATAACATCATGGAATTAAAACAAATATATGACAGACCAGTTCTGTGATTTAGATTTCATTATATTCTGTGTTGTAGGCAGAGGATGAGAGAAATTACCACATTTTCTACCAGCTGTGTGCCTCCTCCAGTTTACAGGAATTCAAAGATCTAGGACTTAGTAAGTTTGCGGTTCAATATGATACAGTACTATTTAACCCATGTTTTTTCTGTTCTAAATTATACACTAAAAATGACGTGTGCTCTTCAGGTAGTGCAGAAGACTTCACCTACACGTCATTAGGGGAAAATATTTTTATTGAAGGAGTTAATGATGCAGAAGATTTTGTAAAGACAAGAGAAGCCTTTACGTTATTGGGTAAAATGAACAATGCTTCTTATTGATAGCTGTAAATATATGGTTATTGGTTCATACAGTTGCTTGTATTGAACACACTGATGTTTATTCACAGGTATAAAAGAGAGCTCTCAAAATGGCATTTTTAAAATTATCGCATCAATCCTGCATCTCGGGAACGTACAGATCTGCGCAGAGAGGGACGGCGAGTCCTGTCGCATCTTGGTACATTTTAATTTTATAGCTGTACAATGGAACTTTTCTAGTGGGGGTCGCCCACCCGCGTGTCTCCACGGAGATGTTATAACTTTACCTAGAATGTTCCACAGTATAACATTTAACATATATTTCTAGCAGGTGTTTTTATTGCTCAGAAATACCTTGAAATACATGCGTTCTTATGTGAGTGGGGTTGCTTACCTCTCCACAGACCTGACATGTAGCTTGTGCTGTTGGCACTATCTGCTTGTCTCCATGGAAATAGAAGCTTACCCTCATACTGTGAAACATTTTAGGCCTAACAGCAAAATCTCCCAAACAGGTGGCATGCAGCCTCCACCATAAAAGTTACACAATGCCCCTTTAAGTAAAATCTATATCTTGAACCTACAGTTGTGCTGATGGCGTTTCTTTTCCAGAAAGATGACCCGCACCTGAAACATTTCTGCAGACTTCTCGGGGTGGAGCTAAAACAGATGGAGCACTGGCTCTGTCACAGGAAGTTGGTCACAGGATCAGAGACCTATGTAAAGACCATGTCCATGAAACAGGCCACCAACTCCCGGGACGCCCTGTCCAAACACATCTACGCTCGCATGTTTGACTGGATCGTGGACAATATCAACAAATCCCTGCAGACGTCCTCTAAGCAGCACTCCTTCATCGGTGTCCTGGACATTTATGGGTGTGTACAAAAGTCTATTATGGGCCTGTTTGTGATCACATGAAGCTTATGACTTTTCCTTATTCCCTGTCAGCTTTGAAACATTTGAAATCAACAGTTTCGAGCAGTTCTGCATCAATTATGCCAATGAAAAACTCCAACAACAATTTAACTCTGTAAGTATCAGATTTAAGTCAGAAATGAGTTGGTAAAAGAAAAATTCAAATCTGTCAACTGGACAAAAAGCTGTAGGTGTCCAGTTGACAGATTTGAATTTTTGTTACTATGGGTCACACCTGGACGACTGAGGGATTACACAGACATCAGAAATAAGTTGATGAATGAAACATACTTAATCGTGTTGTGTCCCTGTAGCATGTGTTCAAGTTGGAGCAGGAGGAGTACATGAAGGAGCTGATCCCTTGGACGCTGATTGATTTTTATGATAACCAGCCCTGCATTGATCTGATCGAGGCAAAACTGGGTATCTTGGATCTGCTGGATGAAGAATGCAAAGTAAGGGAAATCCCATATATAACTTTGTCGTATAGTTTTAGATTTAATCAACTCTGGCCTTGTTTCCCCGCAATAGATCCTGATTGTTTATTTAGTAGATTTATTTTCACACCTTCCATCCTCTTTGAAGTCACTAGCAATGATCTCTGGGGCTCGTATTTGCATTCCTCCACGCTCTTAACCTGAATAAAAACAAAACGTCTTGCTTCTTCACGTGCTCTTCAGGTGCCGAAGGGAACAGACCAAAACTGGGCTCAGAAGTTGTACAAGCAACACAGCAACAGCGCTCACTTTCAGAAACCACGCATGTCCAACATCTCGTTCATCGTCATACACTTTGCAGACAAGGTGAGAAAAGTGGTCTTAAAGTGGTTGGGGTCCACATATTCATTGCTAACTAATTGGAAACTTGGTGGTTTGTTAGGTTTAATGTAGTGTTTATAAAGCCCTTATTAAGGCAAGATCATAGTTAAGATAATGTCCAATAACAGCCATATGATGCTTATAAAATATAATGCCTTAATGGTTGTTAAATACAGTTACATATTTTATTTTAAATTGTTAATCACTACGGCAGTGGCGCTAATTTCTCATTCTGAAATCCACGGACAGGCTACTTTTAATTACATTCAGTATCATTTTTTTAGATTAGATCCACACATATCATCACACTATTTGACTGACACAGGCAGACTGACACTGTTCTTACACCATTGTATTAACTTATTCAACGCCGTCTTAGTTTAGCTCTCATCTATCTATCTATCTCTTTATCTCATCTATCTCTTCTGTATAAAGGAGTGTGTCCTGGTTAAATACAAAACCCCTGACCCATAAGTGTCGTGTCATTGTGTTATTGTATTGTATTCTAGATCCAGAACACTTAACAGCACTGTACACAACACTGTACTTTCATCTATAACATAATTTAGATTTATATCTATATTTCCACTCTTTTATAATAGCTCAATCCATTTCACTTTGCAGATGAAAATGTAAAAAATGCATTGTTTTTAATTACATTTTATTTGTTTCTAGGTCGAGTATCAGTGTGAGGGATTTCTGGAAAAAAACAGAGACACCGTCTATGAGGAGCAGATAAACATCCTCAAAGCCAGTGAGGTAAGACCAACACGTCAAAACAACATAATTGTGTTATTTTTTTTTTCTTTTCTAAATATTTTACTTGTATGCCTGAGTGTCAATGAGCTAAAGTTTTTTCTAAATGTGTCGGTATTACACAGAGATCAAACAGAGGCTCTAATCACGTCTCTGGCACATTGCTCAATAATTATTGCTCAAAATTAGGCTAAGGCTTACATGACGCTCTCCAGCTTAGTTTCTTATCTGGTGTAACAGTAATGAGACTTAATGGGGGTGTCAAAGTACAACTGGCCTCTGTTAAGAAACTGGGGTCATCTTCATCTGGATTTACTTCTATGTTTACCACATCTTCCTAATTTCCATATATTTCCATATATTTTGCCATGTTTAGGTTTCTAGCTAAAGGCTATTGAATACATTTGGGTTTAAATTAGTACTTGGTTTTGATCCTCTGTGGTGAAAATGATTTAGGCCAATTATCCAAATAGATCAATTTGACTTTATGTAACTGAGAGCAGGCTTGATCTAAAAATAGTTAACATCTAAAATCATGTTTTTTTCTTATTTAGTTTCCGCTTGTGGCAGATTTATTCCGAGACAAAGAAGACGCTCCTGTCTCGAAGTCCAAAGTGAATGTGCGAGCAGCAAAGCCCGCCCCAAAAGCCCCCAACAAGGAACACAAGAAGACAGTCGGACTTCAGGTCTGCCCCATACCAGGCTAACCCACATGTGCCGCTGCTCCCCTGCTGTTGTACTGATATATATATATATATTTTTGTTTGTTTTAGTTTCGTAGCTCGCTGCACCTCCTGATGGACACGCTCAATGCCACCACCCCTCATTATGTGCGCTGTATCAAACCCAATGACTTCAAAGAGTCATTCTCGTGAGTCTTTTTTTGTTTCTTTGAAAAGTATTAGGCATTTCAACACTGGTGGCACACGAGAAAGTGTTAGTTTTGTGAGTATTTCGTGTTGAAGTATAACACACTTTGTTCACTATATAATGTACTTTTAGTTCACTGTAAGCCTCTTTATTCACAGTTTTTATATTTGAAAAATGGTGACATTTGTGAATGGCAATTCCTAAACCTGTTCCCATTAAAGCCCCTATTTTAACCAAAATACCTGTCCCTAAACCTAACTCTAAATCTTAACTTTAACCTTTTGGAATAACGTAACAAAAATGAGCATTTACCATTAGATTGACTTTTTGGAATAATCACAAGCAAGTACAGCTCTATGGGCGGAGATGGGGGGGTAGGTGAAAACATTTTCAGAGCAGTCAGGCCTCAAATGCAGGACAATGCATGTAACTAAATGTAACTCTGAGTAAGTGAATGAGGAGAGAACATTGTTCTAACATAGTTAACAGTTCATAAAAATCTGTTTTGCCTAATATGTCGCTGTATTTCATTTTTAAATTGGACATGAAAACTGCATATCTGTCTCTCTGGAAATAAACATGCGATGAGTCTAGTACTGAACTCTGAGTAGACGCTTTATACACAAGCCAGTCTGAAGATGGTCAAATTAGATGATTGGTCAGAGTCACATGTTTTCTGAGGTCACAGTCAGTCGCTGTAAATATTACTAGCTGAATGTGTTCTGAGTGTGTTGTGCGCTGTGTGTTGGTGCGATGCCAAGGAAAAAGATCAGGTACGTCTCCACACTCACCATCCTTAGTTGTTTTTAAAATTGTTACTATTGTTGTGTTGTTGTCCAGGTTTGACTCGCGGCGGGCTGTCCAACAGCTCAGGGCGTGTGGCGTTTTGGAGACGATCCGCATTAGTGCTGCTGGATATCCCTCACGGTGAGTCACCTGACAGCCCCATTCATGAGCTCTATGTTTTTCAGCAGTATACAAATAACATTTGATATTGACCGCCGTATGCTTAGTTAGTTATCTATATTTTATGTTTTTTTTGAGAAAGCTTAACTATTTTTATTCATTGTTATTAAGCTAATTAAGCTTTGTAAGTTTGTTCATCAGTTATGGCTGCTGGTCTCTGGACATGTACCAATTTGTTAGATCAAATGATCCAAATTGTTAGATCACTGTTGGCTAACCCAAGTCTCACAAGTTATTAAATTAGTATTAGATAATGGGAGATGGAAGCATTGCTTTTCACTTGGCTTTGATTATTAGAACAGTTAGAAAGTTTAGATGCTTTAAAAAGATGTAGAATAAATACAATGTTTTTCATCAAAGTAATTTGACACAAAAGTTTGCAGTTATATAATACAGCGCTCTCTCTATTCACAGATGGACCTACCCAGATTTCTTCAGCAGATACCGAGTTCTGATGAAAAAGTCAGACTTGACCGTTGCAGACAAAAAGGTGTCATGCAAAAACCTCCTTGAGACTTTGATAAAGGTAAATTACTGAAACACATAAAAACGTAAGTAAAACAAGAGAAATGCCAAAAACCTCACAGGTCTCTTCTTCAGACGTACGTTGTACACGCCTTTGAATATCATGAGCCTATACAGTATTTGGTTTTGAAGATGAGATGGTTTTGAAGATTTCATTAAAAAAAAAAAAATTATATAAATGTATAAATTGATGTTGGTGTTTATACATATTTTAAGTACTCTTAACATGTCCATTGTCTTTTGCCAGGAGCCTGACATGTTTCAGTTTGGTAAGAGTAAAATCTTCTTTCGTGCGGGACAAGTTGCTTATCTGGAGAAACTTAGAGCAGACAAATTCCGTGCGGCTTGTATCAAGATCCAGAAGACTGTGCGCGGGTGGCTCGGGCGAGTGCGGTACAAAAAGATCCGCAAATCTACCATCCTCATTCAGAGATACGGACGAGGATACTTGGCTCGACGGTAAGTCCAACGACAAAATAGCTGTTTCATAAAAGTACTTCTATGATTCCACTCAAACACGCTGTTGTGTTTAGGTATGCGGAGTACCTGCGTCTCACACGTGCTGCCATCATCTGCCAGAAACGGTATCGTATGGTGAGAGAGCGACGGGCGTTTTTGAGAGTTAGGAAGGCTGTGGTCACTATTCAGGCCCACACAAGAGGCATGTACACGCGACGTATCTTCAGGGAGGTGTGTAAAAACTTTTACTGGCTCCTAAAGTTGAGCCGTATTGTTGAAATTTTTTAAATATAATTTGTGTGGCGCTGACAACTGATGCTCCTTTTCAGTTCATGTTGCATCACAAGGCAATGATTATCCAGAAACATGTCCGTGGCTGGATGCAGAGAAAGAAATTCCAACGTGCGCGCAATGCTGCCATCATCATACAATGCGGTTTCAGGCGTGTACGTGCGAAACGACAACTTAAACAACTCAAGATCGACGCAAAGTCGGCTCAGCATCTGAAGAAGCTCAACACGGGAATGGAAAATAAAATTGTTCAGCTACAGAAGAAAATGGATGCACAGGTAAAACAGGTCTAAAAATGAGATGGGCGCTTTAAATGGTTCATTTAAGTAATTCTGTCTTTTCTTTATATTTTAGAGTAAAGACTACAAACAGCAGAATGAGCAGCTTGTTACAGCCAACTCATCTTTGGGCACAGAAGTTACCAGGCTACAGAAGGAGCTGGAGGTGTTCAGGAGTCAAAAGAGCGACAACAATCTGGTGACTTCTCTACAAGACGAACTGGAGCGACTGAGGGCTGCTCTGGAGGAGGCCTATGCCCAGAGGAAGAGAATGGAGGAGGAACACAGCACGGAAAAAATAGGATTGGAGCAGGTGAGGGGGGAATCTGATTTTAATTTGATTTTCTCCTTGCTCTGACTGTAATCAGTGCCCAGTAAAATCAGTTAACTGGAGATGTGATTATCGGTGTGTGTGTGTGTACATCCACCTCAGACGTTACATAATACCTACATATTTTATGCATTCGAATGTGATCAGTTTACTTGCATCAAATTTAAACTAATCTGATTGTTCACACTTTTTGACAAGGACAATTATGCAAAAAGGTCAAACTAATATGGCAAAGAGAACATGTGAAATATTGAAAAAGAGGAAGTAATTTTAAAATTCACTGTACATTGTCTTCCAGTTACAGTTACTCTAAAAATCCCCTTGTTGTTGCTGTGTGTTTTAATGCCCAAGAAAAACAGTTAGTCAGATCTAATTATTGGGTTATCTGATTATTCTAGTTATCAGAATTTTTACTGGCCATGTAAATTAACCCAATGTTGTTTGTTGTCTGACTTCAGAGAGTTGAGGAGCTCGAGAAGGAAAATGCTGTGTTAAAATGTGAAAAGGAAGACATGAACCAGAGAATTCTGCTGTACTCCAAGAGCACTGACCGTGAGTAGCTGGTTACTTAATCTTGTACAGGTTTGTCCCCCTATACAAAAGGTCCTCTATTTTAAAAGACCAAAGTAGGGACTAAATGCATCAGGTTTCTTGGCAGAGCTACTTTTGTGTTTGGCTTTTCTGAAAACACTTTTATTTTGTGAGCACAGAGGAAACTGTCAAGTGGTGTATCCAGTCAGACACCGCAGTTTCGTGTAGGATCAATAAACTCACAACGAGGCTTGACAAAAATAAAAGATACTAACTGATACCAAGACTGTATCAAAAATCACACGACTAGAACCAAACTGGACCATTACTGAAGCGTTTTGATTGGAACTAGTACTAGACTACTCGTTGCTTAAAAAACAAAAAAAAAAGTTATTTTGTGTTGAAAATTACATTCTATTGTCTAACTAAGTGTTTTATGATCATTGTGGTCGTCAAAGTCAGTTCTGAGTATTGAGCCATTTCCTTTCTTTGATTTTTTGTATTGTGATAAGATTATTCGCTGATGCTTTTGTGTTTTGTTTTTTTTTTTGTCCAGAGGGTACCAGAGAAGGCATCCTGCAGTCAGAGCTCGATGCTGAGAGACAGCGATACCAGAACCTTGTGAAGGAGTATTCAAGACTGGAGCAGAAATATGACAACCTCAAAGAGGAGATGTCACTGCCTAAGGTTTGTTATCAGCCATTTTAGCCTCTGAACTATGCATCTGTATAATATATTTATTTCTACTGCTCAATCTGTGCTTTTCTTTCAGTTTCACCCGGGCCACAAAAGGAATCCGTCCAATCAGAGCAGCTTAGAGTCAGACAGTAATTACCCCTCCATTTCCACCTCAGAAGTTGGGGACACAGAGGATGCCATCCAACAAATGGAGGTAGGCTTTTAGTAATTACCATGGTCACAGATAAGGCAGAGGCTGACCTTGTGTATCTGTGCAGGACATGGGAATAGAAAAAGCTGCAATGGACATCAGCCTCTTCATGAAGCTGCAGAAACGAGTGCGAGAGCTGGAGCAGGAGAGGAAGAGACTCCAAGCTAATGTTGAAAAGATGGAGGAACTTAACAAACGCAAGGTGAAAACACAGAATACTACAGAGCCATTTATATTTAGTTATTGTTATACTGCTGTTCATCACTTTTATTCTTATATTGAAATGGCTACATTGATGTGTTTTTATTTCTGCCAAAAGAGCACTGAGTCAAGAAGCCCAACAACTGAGCAGGAAAATGCTGATCTGGCTTATAACAACCTGAAGGTACAGTACAGTATCATTTCTTCAAAACCCTCAAATTAACAATTCGAGGGTTTGCACTGACCATAAAAGATTTTTTTTCCTCTTTAAAATTACATAACGTCAATAACTATAATATTTTTGCTTTGTTTTTCTTTTTGCTGCTGCAGAGGCAAGAGCTGGAGTCTGAGAACAAAAAACTGAAGAATGACCTGAATGAGTTGAGGAAGACGGTAGCAGAGAAGGCCTCACAAAACAACTCGTCCAATGAGCTGCAGGACGGATACAATGTGCTGCTCAGTCAGTTGAGGGCCGCCAACGAGGAACTGGACGCCCGGAAGGAGGAGGTGATCATCCTCAGGACACAGATCGTCAGCAATGCCCAGCAGCTGGAGAAGAACGGCCATATAGTACGTCTGGAGTTGTAATGTTACGAAACGTGCACAGTGGGATAAATTAACTCATAACAACATAACTTTTTTACAGGAGTGCACTGAAATGCCTGAACTGAACAACAGTAAAGAGCCCATTGACAAAGAGGAGGCGATGAAAGCTTATCAGGGATTGTGTGAGTCTAAAAAGTAAGTACACAAACTAAATGCAGTAGTGATAGTAGTTAGTAGTAGTTAGTATTAGTATTATTAGTAGTATTAGTATTAGTGCTAGTTGGAGGAGAAGGAGTTTGAGAGCTACTAATACCTCTGCTTCCTTGTTATTGCACACTCATGAATCATGCTTAATTAATTTTATCTGCTGCTGCTGTTTTTCCTGCTTCTCTGCTGGGACTTCAGTAAAACACAAGACTGGTGTTATTTGAATGAAGATGGGGAGCTCGGTTTGGCTTACCAGGGCCTAAAGCAAGTAGCAAGGTCTCTGCTGTTTGCTTAATGCTGTGTACTCTTGTCTTTGCACTTTTCATTACTGTTCTTATTGCACAAAATAGCAGTATGCTATACAGAAACTAGTACTTTTCATACATGTTGTATTTCAGTAGTGTGAAAAAGTTTGTAATGTAATGGTTCTCCATCAGACTTCTGGAGGCTCAGCTCCAGTCTCAGTCCAGGCAGCACAAAGATGAGCTGGAGGCGCTACATACTCAGATTGAGTTGCTGAAGGACGACATTGAGAAGAAACAGGAAATTCTGAACTACACAATGTCTCTGTCCCCTGAGGACAAGGTGGCGTACAGTGTCCAACAAGAAATCACTCGTCTCACCAATGACAACCTGGTGAGGTCATCAGCCCTGTCCCAGGACACTTTGCACTGAATAGATTGTAAGACACACCTTTCATTGTGTGGTCTGTCCTGTTGTTGTAGGATCTCAAAGAGCTGGTCGAAAAGTTGGAAAAGAACGAAAAGAAGCTGAAAAAGCAACTGAGGATCTACATGAAGAAAGTGCAGGAGCTTGAAGGTACGAGTGAGAGTGTGAAAATGTGAATCTGTTTTGAATAGCAGTTCACGTTGCATGTGTCTGTTGTTGTACAGCGTTGCAGGCTACTAGAGCTAAACCTGAGCTGAGTCGACAGGTCACAGTGCAGCGTAAAGAGAAAGACTTTGAGGGAATGCTGGAGTACAGCAAAGATGACGAGGCTCTTCTGGTCAAGTCTCTCATCACAGGTGAGTAACACCGTCAATATTTTTACCATTTAGTAAAAGATCTCCTTTGTTTCAACTTCGTTTTAATGTGCATAATTTCAGATATCAGACCAAGCGTTGTGTCAGCCACAGTTCCTTGTTTGCCTGCGTATATCCTCTTCATGTGCATTCGACACGCAGATTACATCAATGATGACCAGAAAGTGGAGTCTCTGCTCACCTCAACTATTAATGCAATCAAGAAAGTCCTGAAGGTTAAATTCTAGACTACATTATAACAAATTAATTTAGTCCATGAGTGTTGTTTTTTTAACAATGAATATATTGCAGAAAAACAATGATGATTTTGAAATGACATCCTTCTGGCTGGCCAACACAAGCCGCCTCCTCCATTGTCTGAAGCAGTACAGTGGTGATGAGGTGAGCTTAAGAAAGTTAAACTGAAACTATAATGAGGTGTCATTCACACTTTTATTAATTTGCCCATTGTCATCCAGGCTTTCATGACCCAGAATTCTTCGAAACAGAACGAGCACTGTTTGAAAAACTTTGACCTGGCCGAGTACAGACAGGTGCTAAGCGACCTTTCGATTCAGATCTACCAGCAGCTTATAAAAGTGGCTGAGGGCATCATCCAGCCTATGATCGGTACGTTTCTTATACCCATGACTGTTTTACTGCTAACAATATTGTTGCATGTATTTATTTATTGGTTTATTTATTTAATTTGTTGCTTTGATTATTATTGTATATGGTTTAATTTATTTTAAATAGGTTGTTTCTGTATGCAAAACGTAAAAAATAAAGTATAAACAACTGGATTGTTTTACTACTGTCATCATATTTTTCTGTTCAGTGTCAGCCATGTTGGAAAGTGAAAGCATCCCGAGCCTGGCAGCTGTGAAGCCCACGGGATACAGGAACCGCTCCGCAAGTATGGACACTGACGGGCATGGACCCTGTAGCTACACTCTGGACGCCCTGATCCGGCAGCTGGGCCAGTTCCATAGCATCATGGGGGAACATGGCCTGGACCCAGAGATTGTCGGGCAGGTGGTCCGCCAGCTGTTCCACTGCATCAACGCCTTCACACTCAACAACCTGCTGCTGCGCAAAGACGTGTGCTCCTGGAGTACAGGCATGCAGCTCAGGTACACAGAAAACACTGACTGTATGGAGCTTTTAAGTGTGACTTCATGGGGTCATCACTTTGGGGGGAAGGGGGCAGTTTCACAGTTATCATGGTGACTCAATGCACACATTATGAAATGAGTTTTTAGATGAAAAGTCAAGAAAAAATACAAAATGTGTGCTAAACTACACATTTTCAGGAGCCTGCAATCAATACAAGCGTTCATGGTCCCATTTAGGTGTTTGAGTTTCAACAAAAAAGAAAAAAATGTAAAATTAATGTCTTACTTGGCTACAAAGCTTCAGGCAGAAGCACCTCCTGTTAAAATCTGCCAAAATGTCATCATAGTGAATGGGGCTAGACGTGGACATAGAGGGATGAAATGTTTCCTTAATAATCCCATAGAGAGACATAATGCTCATGTTTTGATCTGTGTAGGTATAACACCAGTCAGATGGAGGAGTGGCTCAGAGCAAATAACTTGTACCAGAGTAAAGCTGCTGCCACGCTGGAGCCCATCATCCAAGCCGCTCAGTTACTTCAGGTCAAGAAGAAGACGTCCCAGGATGCAGAGGCTATCTGTTCACTCTGCACTGCCCTCACCGCACAGCAGGTTCATAACGATAAACCGTTTAAAAATTTTATTGAAACAGGCTAAGTTTCAAACATACATGTTCTTGTTTTCACAGATTGTTAAAATCTTGAACCTGTACACACCCCTGAATGAGTTTGAAGAAAGAGTCACTGTGTCATTCATCCGTGACATCCAGGCAAGAGTTTCTATCTAAAAGTTTGTACCGCAGTGTTAGAGGTCAGTGAGTTTAACATGTGATGAACACCTCTGTGCAGAGTCGCCTACAGGAGAGGAATGACCCTCAGCAGCTCCTGGTTGACACCAAACACGTTTTCCCGGTCCTCTTCCCGTACACGCCCTCCGCTCTCAGCCTGGACAGTCTGCACATCCCTGCATCCCTCGGTCTAGACTTCATCAGCCGAGTCTGACTCAGGACGAACTGAAGTGGACACAACTACAGATACACAGAGAAAGTGTGTTATATGCTCCTGTGGAGTGGACTAACAAGTTTACATCATTAGGTACGTTGATGTTGAATCTCCAATGTAGAAGGTAAAAGGCGGCCTAAACAAGTCGCCTAAACAAACAATTGGACGCTCTACCTGAAAGAGAGGGCAGGTGAAAATGTGTGGAAAGAAGGTTGATAATTGCTTCAGAGAAGTTTTTTTTTACCAAAAAAAGGAGGGACATAGGAGGGAGAATAATGAATGAAAGCTGTATGTTTGATTAAGGCAGGTGTATGATGTAGTATATTTGGAGATGATGCCAATTATATGCAAAAACAAATCTAAGGCACAGTTCCTAGTTTTCTTTGTCGTCTTGCCTTATCCAAGAATGGTTAAAATGTCTTTAAAATGCCAATCGCATACATTTGTGACTGTTGCTTGATTCAATGATACAAATCAGTTTGACTGCCTCTATGATGAAGTGCCCTCTGCTGGCATGGTTTAGAACTGCTGCCCAATCCTAATGGTTGTCCCCTCTCAGACATTGAGGTTATTGAGGTTTATTTTCAATAAATTAACAGATTTAGATGTGTATGTGAAATAGTGTTGCTGTACAAATGTCTTTTATATAAATATTTAAATTACTTTATAAAATGCATGCCTACATCCATCAGTAATGTAGTTGTCTTTAATTTAATGCATATTTTTCAAATGTTGCATTTCATCAGTGGCAATAAGAGTAACATCTGATTAAATGAAGTACCTGTCTTTTTGAAAAATGTCGTACTCTAAGAAATGCTTTTTTAATGATTATTTGTGTTTGCTGTCATCTCCGTAGTAATGCTTTGCTGTTCAGGCAAAAGGAATCTTTACAGCTGCCTTAAAATTGTGAAAATAAATGGGATGTGTACAGCGTCTGCTTGAGTGGTTGGTTTGTAGATTGTTTATAATTCAAGGTGCACTATGTAACTTGTCTGGTTGAGGGTCTGCTACCTGCTTTTGTCCATGGAGATGTTGTTGCTTTGTCAGAATATGACATTAAACTTATTGCATTTATTAATACAGATGTTTTATTGAAAAAATGTAAAGTAATAATTGAAAAACATGTTCTTACTGTGAACTCTCCACAGATTTGACTTGTAACTTGGCCTTGTGGTGTCACCTTCTTGACTCTAGGGATATAGACACGTTTAAAGCCATATTTTTTGAAATTCCAGGTGAAGCTATAACATCTCCATAGGGATACACAGGTGCCATCATCAGAAAAGTTATGTAATGCACCTTTTAAAATAAAAAAAGCAATGACTTTTTTTGGAACTTGAAAAACAAAACATAAGAAAAGGTAGTAATTTCTGTCATCTAGAAGCAGCAGTGTTAGTGTCTATATTTCCCATTATAGTGTAGTGTGAGCAGGTGTGGAGGGTGCTTCCCAGGGTGAGTGAGACAGAGCCGTTTGTGAGGCAGGCCGTGGTTTGTTCAGGTGGCAGCCGCTTTAGGACACTTCCATACGGCCACAAACAGAAACTAATGAACTGCCTCTGTATCATCTGCACTTGAGTCAGCCTGGTTTAACTAGACCTACTCTAAGGGCAATAGCTCCATATATTGAATCCAATCAAAGGGTTAATTTTGCTAAAATGGTATAAAGTAATGAGACCAGATGTTAAATAAAGTTGATGGGAGTTTTAGGTGTTTTTAAAGGATGAAGATAAATAATATGACTCAAGGAAGAGGATGTGGTGACAAGTCATTTCTGAAGCATTTGCAAAACCTGCAACACCTTTCTATAGAAATGAAGGTGCATTTGCAGAGCTTAGTACTGTTAAGATGCTGTATAGAGTTTTGAAGACGTGGATTGCATTGGGCTGAAACAAGAGCCGAGTATAGACCCTCCATGCACACTTTCAGAAGACGGAGAGGGAAAACATTCATGTGGCAGCTTTAAAGGTGCACTCATTTGGTGTGGCTTTGCTTGCATTCATCACTACAAGATTTTACGCTGTGGTTTGATGGTTCAGGCGTAGGTGTCAATGCATCTGACATAAATAGATACCCCAGGCAGATATGTATGCTTATCAGTATAGTATGGACATACTGAGTCTGCATTTACGTAGGATTTAATGCACAAGACACAGTATAACTCTGAGTGAATTACTTTACTAACAGGTGCTAATATGAATTCCCATCTCTGCTGCAGCAGGAGTCAACTATACCAATCTGAACCACAGAAAGTGTTACGAGATGTGAGAAGAGATATAACCTCATGCGGTCTAAAGCAGTCACAGCCAAGTGTATCTTGAAAACATCATTCTTCAAGTCAGGCATAAAGTGCAAAATGTTACTGAGGTGAAATACTCAATTATGGGCCAAAAGAAAAAACAAACACAAGGTGATACAGAAAACATTCCATCTAGAGTGAAAACTTTCCATGTTAATACTGATATTCATTGCTCATTCATAATTCGAAAGGTTGATGTCAGTCTAATAAATCTGATCCATAGCAAACAAAAAATTTAATCTGTCAAATGGACAAAGGTTTTAGAGTGAAGACGCTTCGCCGCTCATCCGAGCGGCTTCTTCAGTTCAGTTCAGAACTATATTAAGAAAACAATTACTGTGTATGTATTAGGCATAATGTAATTATAGGCACTTGTGCAAAATACATAATCCTGCCAAACTAAAGTTTCTGTTTGCAAGTGAACCACAAGTGTCACCCACACACGCATTCGAGTGCTAAAACACCCTTCATTCCCACTGAGACCTGCTCCCACCCACAGGTGCCTCTCTGCTACACCTCTAACTATAGCACATAAGGATACTGTCCAAAACAGCAAGCAGGTGCATGCTATCTTTAAAGGAGTAACTTTTAATACCAATAAACCAGAATTTTTGAAAAATTGGGTCAATGTGTGAAGTAAAATAAAATGCATTTTTTATAGGCCTACCAATCTTTAGTTTATAATGAAAGAATTTAGGCCAAAGACTTGAACTGTAACGCTTTAAAGCAGCAACAGAACAGTTGAAATGCATTATTAGGGAATGTATTATACAGTTGTTGAAATAGTTTGACTTTTTCTCACATTATTTCAGCCCATACTGGTAGAAGTGAAGATAAATATATTGTTACCAACAGTTGCCTGAGTAAAGACATTATTTATTATTAACTAGTGTTTGAATGCTCAAGAGCAACTAATGGCCCCAGCCGTGTGTGGACGTGAGCAAATATTGTAAAACACAAATGATTGAACAAATAAGTTTGTTGTATTGTGCATAACAAATGCAGAAATAACTTGGATATTATAATTTCCTCCTTTTGAAGTTTATGCTGAAGGGAAGCTATATGCAAAGGTGTCAGTCATGGCCACTGTCTCAGCGCAGAGTTCAGTGTACTCATGGTAAACACTCTGTCCCCAAAGCTAAGTAGATCACTCATAACGGGAAGTGGTTTGGAGGCACTGGTTTAGGTACTGTGATGTTATTGTTGATGAGAAGGAGACTTGTCTATAGCAGCAGTCTTGCCCGTATTATGATGAGAAGACATTCAGTCTCTATTATTGTAGCAGAAGATCATTTATAAATGTCATACAACAAAACTATAATGAACTTTTCTCAATTTCCAGTATAATGATTATGTCTGATCTGTTTTGAACCAGCGTTCACTTCACAGTAGTGTCTATTGTCTGTCACACATACTGCCAATAAACCATATACCAAGAGATAATCTATCCTCAGCACCTCAGCTATTAGGGCCTAATATATCTAATGAGTCAGGGCCTCTCTCATTTCTTGTCTGCTTTGGTAAAACTGCAGGTTTTTCCTCTGCTGGCTTGTGAAGAATTGTGAATTAAAAAGATGAAATATAAAAAGATGAAATATAAAGGTATAAACTACACATTTTTGTTTCAACAATCAGGAACCCAGGGGGACGTAGGCCCAGACGCAGAATGAGCCTTACTGCACCTAACCACCTGACCACCTGATGTTTTTAGGACAAGTTATCGCGAATGCAAAGTCTGTACCCCATGCAGCCCTCTTCTTGTCAAAACAAAACACTTCAACACAGCACTACCGCATATATTCTGAACATCCTGTGAGTATCTGGCTTCCTGTGTAAGTGAATGTGAGTCTTGGCTCCGCCCATCTTCCCTGTGAGTGGTTCAAAAGCCCCGAGCACCGAGGGGCAGACAGAGCTCAGGTGAAGCAGAGACACAGAGAAACATGCTGCTGCTCTGGACTGTGATGCTGTCAGCCAGGGCCGGCGCCCAGAGCGGGGAGCCAGACTCAAGCATAGGTGAGAACACGTTCAGTCATCTACACTACTGAATCATCAACAAAATGAGTAAAGTGAGTTGTAATCTTATCCTTGTCTGGGTTATATAATACTATATAATATTTTAAACATATGAACAGCACACACAAGTTTAGAGTTGTTCTACTGCTAAGCCTGTTGTTTGTGTCCAGAGCCCACAGTGTACTGCTGGTCCCACATCAGTCGTTCTGAAGGGAATAATATAACCTGTCAGCTCGTCCCCAGCGGCTTAAATTTGGATGATGAGGATGAGGATGACGAGATTGAGAATATAACTGCTTGGTAAAAACTATTCTATAATAAATCAATCAATTCTGTGAAAAATATCACAACATTGTAATGGTACAGACAAATGCAAAAAGAAAAGATCATTTGGTCAGTGTGAATGTCATAGTTGTCCATCCTCCTTTTTTTAATTATTAAGACAATTTTATTTCACTTACCTGGCCAGCCTGAACCACACTATTTGAATGTAGAAGGGAATGGCTGGCCGGGCCAAGACAAGTATTTCACAAAATTACTCACGTGCACATTGAAAACATATCTGTAAGCTATAAATTACATAATGGTATTGTATCATTATGTATACCCTGTACTATCCAGCCCTACAATATGTATGGTTGCATGTTTTGTCTAATCTATGTTTATCTACGTTTATTTTGTTGTTGTAGTTGTTGTAAGTTGGGCACCAGAGAAAAGTGTGTGAAGGAATTTGGAGAGACTGTGAGCTCCAAAGACCTGAATCTTTTTTCCCCCATCACTCTGACAGCTACGTCGAAACAAGGCCGCCACATTAAGACAGAACTTGACCTCAGAAAAATAGGTGTGTTATTTTCCATTTCAACACTTGATTTAACACTTTATTTTCTATATTTTGTTACTGAAGTTTTCTCTACTTTTCTGAAGTCAAACCAAAAAGTCCACAGGTATATAACGTGACCGTGAACCAGGACCAAGCTCTTTTTCATGTCCAAATCCCATATCAGCTGACTGACTACCTGAAAGTGGAGAACCAGCGCTTCCAGATTCAGCTCTGGAGTGAAAAGACCAACCTGGTACTAGCTTCATCTTATCATGTTCACAAGTATTTAGTATTAAAAAAAACAAACAAAACAAAAAAACATTATAGTATTTAACTGTTTTGGTGCATCTCAGACAAAGAACATGTCATCGGCCACAATGAGTATCGGCATGAACCACCTGACCAGTGGCACTCAGTACCACGTAAAAGTGCGGGCTGTGCCGTGGGACTACTTCCAGGGCACATGGAGTGAATGGAGCCAAGCCGTCACCTTCACAACTCCCAAATCAGGTATGAACAAACGTAAACATTTAACTCTCTCGGGACTGAGATCTGTTTAATCTGTTTCTGATCTTTACAATAGGTGATACTTCAGAAAATCCTTACGTCCATATGTGGAGCATTATTCCTGCTTTTGTAGTGGTAGTGAGCGTGGTGTTCATGTGGAAAAATAAGTAAGTTTAATGGTCGTTTTCACTCAAAATCAAAATTGTTCTTTTAAAATGAAAAGTCGTACTTGGTAATAATGTACCCACAAATGTCCAGTTGAATACTTGTATTTATCTTTTGTTTAGATTTAGGACTGGGCAATACTATATGAATAATAATCATGATTTTTTCCACATATTGCTGGATCAGGACTTTATTTTATTTTGTCTTATTAAAACAAATAAATTGCTCAACTTTGAATGTTACTGACAAAGGATTAGCTGTAGACCTCTTGACTAAAAAGCCCAAATCTTATCATTCACGATTCAAATTTGATTAATTGCGCAGCCATTTTTATATTTTTCATGTGTTTTTTTTTCTACAGAATACTGACTTACATGTGGCCAAGCATACCACATCCAAAAACTACTCTCGGGCAAATATGTGGCCCAAATAATGTGCGTATTTTACACACAACCCAAAGATTGCATTATAAAGGTAATGTTTTTCAGCAATAACAATAACATAATATGCTGGCTGATACAGGGCCTTTTACTGATCTACAACCCCGAGGAGTTCAGTTCCCTAAATGTCCACTCCAGCATGATCCCGCCAACTGGACCGTCCTGCCAAGCGACAGAGCCTATGCTATCTGCAGCAGGGACACAGGAGAGCCCGTCCTGTCCCACCCCGAGCACAGACGCGTCCCTGAGCAGCAGCAGTGTCCAGACAGAGGAGCTGGAGCTGCTGAGCCAGAGCAGCTCAGAGGGGGAGCCCGACGCCCCAACAGAGAGTCTGCCCGTTCAGAACACAGTCCAACCTGTAGAGGCACCGGAGACACCCCCAGTGCAGTACAATAACATACAACGTGAAAGGGACGATTCCTATGTCACCATGTCCAGTTTCTACCAGATCAAAACAGTTGGGACAGATAACAAGATATTCACCACAAAGAGTGCAACTTGATCTTTGTTTGGGATGTTTTTGTCTTTTTTCAAACATT
>KN475976.1:702-15793 GCA_000787095.1 Periophthalmodon schlosseri
AGCGTCTCTTGAATCGAGTCGAAGCAGTTTACTCAAAAACTGCTCTGATTAAGATTCTCTGTTGTAATTGTGACTTACAGAAGCCCGATTTTAGCTTTTTATGTGATTATGTGTCTTTAACAGAATCTACGAGAAACACTTGTGATAATGTTCTGTTATTATTCCAGCGCTGAAGCGTTGGGTTTGTTCCAGGGACCAGGAGCCACAAAAACCACTTTAAATGTTCTTATTGCTAAATGCCAGGTTTTTAGATTTGGCTTTTGCTTTGTTAAGAAAGTTTTAAAAAGAAAGTTCCAATATTTGTTTTCCAAAAAGTAAACTTAACGTCTGTATGTTTATACGTTTGCACAGCCATCTATGAAGCGTCTTGTGAGGCGTATAAACTGACCGGGAGCTCGTCGGGCTTTTACTCCATTGATCCTGATGGGAGCGGCCCCCTGGGGGCTGCTCAGGTGTACTGCAACATGACAGGTGAGACAGCCCTACTCCTGGTGTCATCACTTCTGCTCTTTCTAGGTCTGTCTCAAAAATCACTACATCGACTCATGGTTTAGTAGATGAAACTGGAACACGATATTTTGGGGCTCAGTCTTTATCGTGTGTTCAGTTTCTGGAAGAGTGGGGAGATTTTTGTTATTTTTGTTGTGATATAAGATCTGAGCTGAGTTGATTAAATAACTTTTATGGCTAATTTTTGGTTCATTCCATTCTGTTATTTCTGTGTGTAACTTATGTCTGTTATGATCCCGTCTATTTAAGAAATGGTTCACTGGGATTTTCCCGCTTTATTTTAGTTTAGTGTCAGGGGCATAAAGTAGTTTTATCGCAGTATTTCTCTATAGCGACACATTGAGCTTCAGATTGTGTCAGGTCCAACTCTGACAGGTCTAACTCTGCTTTAGAGAGTCCAAAGTCCACTGTCCACTCACTCTATGAGCTGCATCGATCTGAACCACAACAACTTTCTGACAATGTTCCATCCCCTGATAAACCATTGTGGCCCAGAGTCTTTGGCGATGATCTGCTTGGTGATGTGTGAACTTGATAACTTTAAAAACCTCCATACTCCCCTCTATTTTCTGCACATGCCGTTCAGGGACATCCAATTTCAAAAAGTGCTAAAAAGTTGGAGCGAGGAGAAGTGATGGTGTCATTGAGGTGTAAAGGATTTACTCGGTGACATCCCAAGGACGGGGGCCACGGACAGCCTCGTCCAACCGGCACTTTTCACCTCCACAATGACCAAACTTTAAAATGGATGCCAGCGCCTCTGATGAGGCTCTTTGTTGTGAGCTGGATTTCAAAACCAGCTCAGACCTACACGTCGATGCTTTTACTCTGCAGTCAGGGGCCGCTTGTCCAGTGCGTGGGTCAAAACTGGACAAATGTATAGTGAACCTGCAGCTTTGAAAATAAAAACCCATCCGCTCTAAGCCACAGTCTGCAGCTAGAATCAGACACAAAAGACTGGACAAGTCAAAGAGGAGCACTTTCTGTAAGAACTTTGGTTTGTCTGGACTGAGCTCGTCTCGGCTCTGGACTAAATCAGGTCAAAGTCTGTGTGTCCTTTAAACAGCTTTACACCACGTTCAGGAGGAAGAGGAGGAGAGCAGGAGGAGAGCAGGAGGAGAGCAGGAGGAGAGGAGAGGAAGAGGAGGAAGAGCAGGAGAGCAGGAGGAGAGCAGGAGGAGAGGAGTTGAACTGCAGTCACCTTTATGCAGATTTGTAGTGATGTGTCTGTGGTGCCAGTCGGTGACAGACACATGTGAGGCTTCGATAAGGCGCTAAACTCGCTCATAGCTCCTGCGCTCGTGGTTAACGGCGCTCGTGGTTAACGGCGCTCGTGGTTAACGCCGCTCGTGGTTAACGCCGCTCGTGGTTAACTCCCCGCAGAGGTCTGAGACGAGAGCGAGCTGAGGGCGGTCTTTTGTCGCTCTCTGTGTGACTGTGGCGTTTCGCTCAGATGATGCGCCGGTGTCACCCACATGGAGGAAAACTGTTCATGTTCTCACCATAAAGAACTGTTCATGTTCTCACCATAAAGAACTGTTCATGTTCTCACCATAAAGAACTGTTCGTGTTCTCGCCACGGAGTTTGAGTGATGTCATTTACTGTCTCCATAACACAGTCTGAAGTTCGATTTATCGCTGGAGTAAATATAGACGATAAACGATAATATTGAAACTCATTTATGCCACTGACAAAAAAACTCTAAATTCTAACTAAACTAAATTCTAAATCTACAATTTTGATAAAAAATCATGAATAAACAGCAGAATGAAGCACATTCATTTGTCATTGTGATTTATTCAACCTTTTACGGTTTAAATCTGATCATATAGACAAAAAATAACCAAAAATGTCCCAGTAGCACAAAAAAATGTACACACAATAAATACTGACACAAAAAAATCTAGTTCCATGTTTCATAAACTGACCGATCGATACAGTGACCACTGAGACAGGCCTCTACATAATACTGCACCACTGAGTGAGGTCAGCTCGTGTGTTTATGTGTGTATGTGTTTTTTATGTTTATATGTTTACGTGTGCATGTGTTTATGTGTTTACGTGTTTATGTGTTTATATGTTTACGTGTTTATATGTTTATATGTTTATGTGTTACGTGTTTACGTGTTTATATGTTTATATGTTTATGTGTTTACATGTTTATGTGTTTACGTGTTTACATGTTTACGTGTTTACGTGTTTACATGTTTACATGTTTACATGTTGACGTGTTTACATGTTTCCGTGTTTACATGTTTATGTGTTTACATGTTTACATGTTTACGTGTTTACATATTTATGTGTTTATATGTTTACGTGTTTACGTGTTTATGTGTTTATAGGTTTATATGTTTATATGTGTGTTTATGTGTTTACATGTTTACATGTTTATGTGTTTACATGTTTACGTGTTTATATGTTTACGTGTTTACATGTTTTATCTGTTTGCTTCCGTTGCAGAGGACAGAGTGTGGACAGTGATTCCACACAACAGCACTGCCCCCGTCACTGTTCAAGGCTCCTCCGTCCTAAAGCCTCACGTTATGAAACTCAACTACAGCGTCTCCGCCCAGCAGCTGCACGCCATCGTGGAGGGGTCCGAGCACTGCCAACAGGAAGTGGTCTACAACTGCAGGAAGTCCCGCCTCTTCAACGCCAAAGGTAACGTGGAGTTTGGTTTATTCTTCTGTGAAACTTATTTTTAAACGGCTAATAACAGTATAAGCTAAGCTAGTGCTAATATGCTAAGTCTGTTTTCTAACTGATAATTGTTGAACTCTGACCCCTGTTTTTAAGTTGCTGTTGGGGAATTTGTGTTAAGTTATATTTTAAAGGAAACATTTAGACGCTTTTCTTGCTCTATAGTTATAATCTATGATACTCGTGGATCATTTTTTATTGATCTAAAGCGACTCGATAAAAGAAACTCATCAGCTGACGCCTGGATCAAAGCTGCAGCACTGATTTTTGCCTCCCAATTACAATATGTCATTGACGTAAGTGTCATCCAGAGACTGTTTATATAAATGGACATAGCTAACCTGCCGCCGCCGCGTTCCAAACGCCCCTCTCTCTGTACCTGCTGCTGTCAGACTCATTCTGGTCTTAAATGTTCGTATTGACCCTCTACATGATCCTGGGGTTTTTATTTCACTATTGTGTCTGTAAATTAACAAATATTAATAACAGACCAATCAGGCGCCTTCTTTCCCTGAGGTCACTCCTGCTAGCGTTAGCAACAGGTTTGATTGACAGCGTTGCTAAGCATCCATTCCCTGCTAAACTAGCGGTGCGGGCGGGAAGGGGCGTGACCTTCTACAGTCTTGTTCTGGATTGGCTCTTTGGTTGCTATGATACGCGCAGTCAGAATTTCAAATATGGAACTCGGCTCCAAATTTGCTGCAGCTCAGGCCTTTTAATGAGACGATTTTATATTATTGTTTGTCAGTGACATAAAGTAGTTTTAGTATTTTCATTTATCGTCCATGAGAAGGACCAGAACCAAGACCGGGACCAAGACCAAGATCAGAACCAAGACCAGGATCAGACCAAGAACAAGACCAAGACCAAGACCAGGACTAGGACCAGGACTAGGACTAGGACCAGGACTAGGACCAGGACTAGGACTAGGACCAGGACTAGGACCAGGACTAGGACTAGGACCAGGACTAGGACCAGGACTAGGACTAGGACCAGGACTAGGACCAGGACTAGGACTAGGACCAGGACTAGGACCAGGACTAGGACTAGGACCAGGACTAGGACCAGGACTAGGACTAGGACCAGGACTAGGACCAGGACTAGGACTAGGACCAGGACTAGGACCAGGACTAGGACTAGGACCAGGACTAGGACCAGGACTAGGACTAGGACCAGGACTAGGACCAGGACTAGGACTAGGACCAGGACTAGGACCAGGACTAGGACTAGGACCAGGACTAGGACCAGGACTAGGACCAAGACCAGGACCAGGACTAGGACCAAGACCAAGACCAGGACCAAGACCAAGACCAGCACTAGGACTAGGATCAGGACCAGGACCAAGACCAAAACTAGCATTAGGACTAGGACCAGGACTAGGACCAAGACCAGGACTAGGACCAGGACTAGGACTAGGACCAGGACTAGGACCAGGACCAGGACTAGGACCAGGACTAGGACCAGGACCAGGACCAGGACCAGGGCGGCGGCTTGGCCCTGTCCCTTTAACCATGTGTCGTTGCTTTTTCCTGCGGTGAGGTCATGTGTTACTGACACGTGAGACTATAATGAAGGAGATGTCTGCGCTAATGATGCTTTACATGCTATTGATTGATGTCTACAAATAGCCTCGGCCCCTGTGGTCACTCTAATGACCGGTGCCACGGCGTGGCTCTTGACCTTCATCGACCGCGGGCAAACACTGATCCCATTTTCTCCTTCAGAGACAAAAGAAACACCGGCTTCTGTGAGTTGTTCTTGTGTCACGGACGCTGTCGGCTTTGGTTTGGTCATTCGTTGTTTCGGGGAGGTCAGACGGCGCTGTGAGGGTCAGTCGTTTGCGTGGAGAGTCAGATAGATCAGTATTTCAGTTATTGTGGTTAGATTTGGGATTTGTGTTTTTGAATCAGGAATCTGCAAACATGACAGGATCACGCACGTCTGAGACGACTGAAATATCAACTAAACAAAGATAAGATAAACTCAAGAAGCCCCCAGGTGCAGAGGTCAGAGGTCAGAGGTCAGAGGTCAGAACTGTGGGTTCGGCCATTTTGTTTCTGCTCCATAAACGATCGGATATTTTGCAGAAAACATTTATGGCCTAAATAAAAGTAACATTTGGTTTGATAATCTGATAATTTTTTGATTCAGATTATGATTAACTGTGGATATTTCTTCCTGTTATTGATGTGTTGGAGTTTGTGACGTGATGAGTTTGTGATGTGGTGAGTTTGTGACTTGGTGAGTTGTGACTTGGTGAGTTGCGATGTGGTGAGTTTGTGACGTGGTGAGTTGTGACGTGGTGAGTTTGTGACTTGGTGAGTTGCGATGTGGTGAGTTTGTGACGTGGTGAGTTTGTGACTTGGTGAGTTACGATGTGGTGACTTTGTGACGTGGTGAGTTGTGACTTCGTGAGTTTGTCACGTGGTGAGTTAAGATTTGGTGAGTTTGTGACGTGGTGAGTTTGTGACTTGGTGAGTTTATGACGCGGTGAGTTTGTGACTTGGTGTGTTTATGACGCGGTGAGTTGTGACTTGGTGAGTTTGTGACGTGGTGAGTTAAGACTTGGTGAGTTTGTGACGTGGTGAGTTTGTGACTTGGTGAGTTTGTGACGTAGTGAGTTTGTGACGTGGTGAGTTTGTTGGTGTGTTTCTATGGCTGCGTTGACTGAAAGTTTAATATAGTAGTGAGGACAGAGCTTTGCTGGACACGTAAACATCACGTCTGACTCTTTGTTTTAAAGCACATATTTCTTGACAATTGGAGCTTTATATTTTGTAGTGATTTTTATTGTAGAATTGGGCCCTTTCGTTCAGTGGAGTGAACACGGAGCTGCTTTTTCTTTCTGCCTTTGGAAATCCTGCTCTTTTTGATTAGCTTTGTCTTTTTAACAGATTGAACAAGTGTGATTCAAGTTCACCTCATCGTCCTTTTATGTGATTTCAGATCCTCAGACTCTGAAAATGACCAATTGTTGCCGTTGAAAAGCCCAGAGGGAGGCAAATGTAGGCCAGCCCCGTGTGGTTACCGCGGAGACCCCAGCCCCGTGTGGTTACCGCGGAGACCGCAGCCCGTGTGGTTACCGCGGAGATCTTATTTTAAAAAGTGTGATGGGGACAAGATGACAGCTAGAATCTGGCATTAAATAAAACAAAAATGTCCAAAAGGTTTAGAGGCTGAGTTTTCTTAAAGCAACACGGGCCGTTCAAGGACATGAATAACTCTGTGCACTTAGCCATAGCATTCACATGTACCTTTGTACATTGTGCCGGTACAAGTCTGACATCAGGGCATTAATTGCAGACTGTTTATATAAATGGACGTAGCTAACCTGCTAGCGCCGCGTTCCAAACAGGAAGTGATCATGGGCGCACTTCCGGCCCCATCGACTCTGGCTCCAAGTTAAACTGTGTCCTCTCTCTGTACCTGCTGCTGTCAGACTCATTTTGGTCTTAAATGTTCGTATTAACCCTCTACATGATCCTGGGGTTTTTATTTCACTATTTTGTCCGTAAATCAAGATATGAACATTAATAACAGACAAATTAGGTGCCTTCTTTCCCCGAGGTCGCTCTTGCTTACGTTAGCAACAGGTTTGATTGACAGCGTTGCTAAGCGCCCGCTCCCCGTTAAACCAGTGGTGTGGGCGGGAAGGGGGAGTTACCTCATCAGCCTCGCTCCGGATTGGCTCTTTGGTTGCTATGATACTCGTGGTCAGAATTCCAAATATGGAACTCAGCTCCTTGTCCCTGTAACTGCTCTGGCCTCGATGAGCTTCATCTGGAGCCAGACGCTGTGGTGACGTCACACTCACTCAGTCACTTCTTCACACAGTCTGTGGTATTAACACAGAGTTAGATCAGTGCATTGGTCTTAAAACCAATCAATCTTTATTTCTTAAACTTAAAACACTTGAGGAGACCAAAGTGTTTTCCAATAAAACCAACAGAATAAAAACATGAAACAGGGAAATATAAAGTGTCTTGAGTGTTAAAGTCAGTCTGAAGAGATGAGTTTGAGCCTGGATTTAAACAGGCCAAAGTGATGGGGGCATCAGGGGCCGTTTGTTCCAGAGTCTGGGGCCGGTGCCGGAAGCCCCATCGCCCCAGTGTCTGACTCTGGGGACTCGAGCTGAAGCTGTTTGACCTTGAAGTTCAGTCAAATAAGGAGGAGCAAGGCCTTTAAGAGCTTTAAAAACCAGAGGTGGAAGGTAAAGAAGTACAAGTAGTAAAGTTCTGTACTTAAGTGTAAATGTTAGGTATCTGTACTTTACTTAAGTACATTTTACAGTGGATACTTTTTACTTTCTACTCCACTACATTTTTGAACTGGACTGAAAAGTAAAAGTATTTTTATCATCGTGTGAGACCTGTTGAAAAGGCTGAGGGTTTATTTTTAACACGTTCATACTTTGAACAAATATGCATAAAAAATAATTTCTGTTGAATAGAATTCAGCTCAAATCTTTATCAAAATCACCACATTTGAAGCTTTATAAGACTCAAAATCTGTGTGAAATACTTTTACTTTTTACTCCCTAAGTACATTTTTAAATGGGTACTGACACTTTTACTTAAGTAGATTTACTCTTATCACTATTTCATATGATACTTTTACTTGAGTTTTATTTTTTGCTCCAGTATCTGTACTTTTACTTAAGTACCAAAACTGAGAACTACTTCCACCACTGTTAAAACAAACGATACAATGCGGACGCCAGTGGAGTGATGAAGGACTGGGGGGATGTGCTGGGGGTGTTGGTCAGAAAACGAGCAAACGGAAATCTGTCCTTGAGCTGATGAACCAAATGAACCAAACTCAAATCCGATCGTTCGTCTTGTTTAACTTGAACTTTATGTCATACTTTACTGATCCCGGTGGGTGGATTTGTCGCCTGCATTTGACCCGTTCTTCAGTGTTCTGGGGTGGCTGGTCAGGAGGAGGCGCCCGTCTCCACATTTTGAGCCCGATATGGTCAGAAACACTTTATCTTTAGTTTTGTCAAGTGTCTTGCCCAAAGAGTCAACAACAGTCATCCTCCAGGTTTGTGGCTCCTCGGCGCTCGTCCCTAAATCCATTATAAAAACACCCTAACAGGCTTTATGTTGTACGGTTTTAACTTCTGTTATATGCAACATTCAGTAGATATAATATTTTATTTTATACAGTTAATCGCTCTGGAAACTGCCCTAATTTCTCAGCGCTCTCTCAAACCCATGAACACCTTCTGCAGGGGGAGGGTGGCCACTTAATATTTCAAAAGTTCATTGTTTTTCTCTGCTTACCTCTGGCTGCTGTAGAAGACGTGAGAGAAATGATAAAAACGCTGGCCCAGAAAACAACAGGGCGGGCCAGGCTTTAATGCGGGCCATGACATCACAGTCACATGTGCGTTTTATTTCCTCATTGGTTCTGTCAATATCAAGACGTCTGACCAATTCACAAAGTATTGACTGGCGCATCTTATGTGTGAACGTGTCGTCTGAGACGGAGTCATAAACCAGAGGAGGCTCTGGTCGGTACGACGAAGGCAAGACGGCGAAGGCCACTCAAGCGCTACCGTTTATTTACACACAGAGCGGTTAGCGAACATCTCAGCTTCTTATTTTGAGCTGTGTATTTCTGTGAGCTCCAGAACATTCAAAGGCCTCAGCCGTTTTACATGTGTTGATTCTCTGCTTGTTACAGGTGCTAGTCACAGTTGGTTGGAATGTGTTAGCCGTTAGCTCCAGGGCTGCGTTAGCCGTTAGCTCCAGGGCTGCGTTAGCCGTTAGCTCCAGGGCTGACACAGAGACACACAACAGAAGCCTTTAACTCTCACGTTCTTTCACTGTGGCCAATTTGCATTCTGCAGTTTTCCAGCAGCACATCTCACAAACAGAAGATAATGTTGGCGAGAGCAGGTCTCCTTCTACCTCCTCCTTCTACCAATCACTGGGAGCAGCGCGACGCTCCAACACGATCAAACCCTCTCGTTAACAAACCGTTACATTACCACAGTGTCATGAATATGTGACACTTCAGAGGAAACGGGGAGATGTTTTTACGAGCTGTGTTTAGATTTGACTCTAGAGGAGATACAATCAGCAGATTCAGTCGTCTGCATCAACACTGAAATGTCATGTGACTTGTTTATATTCTTCTCCTAATCTGTCGCTCTGTAATCGCTACTGCCCCCCATTTATCTTAATAGAACTTCAGCTTCATCTAAATATGAAATGTTTGTCTGGAATGTTCCACAGTATGGCCTTAGACTTATCTCTCTCCATGGAGACAAGCAGAATCTCACCATCAGGCCAAGTTACAGGTCAGATCTGTGGAGATGAGACGCTGCTCACAGTCAGAATAGGTGTTTTTAAGCAGGTGGTGAACCTCCCTCCAGAAAAGTTACACAGTGCAACTTTAAGAGTGTCCAGGGATGGGCGACAGTGGCTCAGTTGGTAGAGCATTGGTCCACTGATCCGAGGGTTGGTGGTTTGAATCCTGCTCTCGACATAAACATCATCGGTAGAGGCAGAGTTGCTGTGGGCGCCGCCATCGTCATTTGGGTTGTATTACTTTGAGCCGCGGAGCCGTTTTAAAGCCTCCAGAGATCGGCTGCAGTGTGTGACTTGTTGGTCACATGATCACTGAACGTTTTACACAAATGATCCTACTTTATATCAGATTTTAGCAGCAAAACTTTTCCCAAATTCTCCACTGAAATGAATGGGATTCCCGCTTAACTGGAAGTCACATTTATGGCTAAAGTGGGCGGGGCCGAATAAGGTCAGTCGTTGGGGTGATGTAATTTTCCTGGTAAAATGAGTCCGAGGCTCGCTCTCAGTGGCAGGACAGAAGCCTCTAAATGAGTGTGCACTTCTTTAGTTTGTCGTCCAAATCTCTGCTGTTTCCTGCTGCCCTCACAACACAACAACTTCATTATAGATTCTGAGGGAGATAAGATAACGCTGTGAAACTTTAGGATTGTAAAAACACTCATTTTTTTACCTGCTGTGTGTGACGAGGCTGCGGCCGGAGCAGAGATTTCAAACCTGCAGTCTCCTTCTAGAGGAGCGCAGCTCTGTGAAGGAAGACTTGTATTAATTCAACACACTTTTATACAGCGCTTTTCCACCTTCAAGGCTCAAAGCAACGAATCACTCACCCATTCACACACACATTCATACACCAGTGTGCGCAGACACTGAGGGCGAGGTGGGTTAAGTGTCTTGCCCAAGGACACAATAACAGCACTCGTCTGTGGTAGCTGGAATCGCACCGCCAACCTGCGGGTCGGTTTGTCTTGCCGCTCGCCCCGCCAACTGCGGGTCGGTTTGTCTTGCCGCTCAACCAATGATGTTTATGTCAAGAGCAGGATTCGAACCGACAAACACTCTACCAGCTGAGCCACTGTCGCGCATGTATCTATATATACTTAAAATAGAAGTAGTGCGTGTTCAAAGTGACGTGCCTCGTCCAGAATGTTACATACTGTGGCTTTAAGTGAGACGTAGAGTGTGTGTGATGAGGATCTGTCTGTTTCCTCCTGCCTCATCCACCGTGAGCCAGGAGCCGTCTCAGTGTAAATATAACCCCCCCTCGTACCGGCCCCGTCTCTAACACGTACGCATCATTTCAAATAGATTGGCTCGTTAGTGGACGCCATCGGATCCTGTTTGGAGGACGCCGCACGCCACGATCGGCAACGCCACATATTTTTATACCGGGCTGAATCTAAAAGAGCTCATTATTGAAAAGCAGGTCATCGTTTCTTCTCTATAACAATAATGTGGCTGATGCGTTCTCATACATAAAGTTATCTCCGCGCTGGCGTAATGTATGCTCGCCGGCGACCGCAGGCGCGCTCCCCGTGACACTTGATTATGTATAGTGGCGTGTAGCGTAATGGCTTCCTTCCCGCTCGCCGGCCTCATTCTCGATGCAGGTCCACGCGGCGTGACAGGCGACGGAGGCCGGGCTCCTTAAGCTCATAGTGGAGCTAATGAATCGTGTTTTTATACCTCCTCCGCCGCCTTATTGACACTTACAGACAGGGGGCGTCTCGCAGACACACGAGCAGTAAACAGTGACTTCATCTGTTCCGAAACGATCGCAGTACGATTCCCTCCACGAACGCAAACAAACTGGTTTGTAAAGCAGCACCAGCGCCTCTCCTGCTGTGGGACGGCAGTAGCTGGAGTGTTTGTCCACCGATCTGAAGGTTAGAAGTGTGATTCCAGCTCCCACAGATGAATGTTGTCGTTGTGTCCTTGGGCAAGACACTTAACCCCCCTCGCCCCAGTGTCTGTGTGCACTGGTGCATGAATGTGTGAGTGAATGGGTGAGCGGTTCCTTGATGTAAAACGCTTAGAGCCTTGACGGTGGAAAAGCGCTGTGTCCATTTACCTTTTACCATTAATCATCTTTATAATTATTCAAAATTATGGCCCATTTTGCGTGGCTTTTGCAGGGCACTTGTCGGGTTTTCTGGGGTGGATTTAGAGTTTTAATAAATAACCGCAGTAACTCACAGTTTGGCCTTCATCGCTGCTTCTGCTCAGTAAAGCCTCAAATTTTCATTACAACGTCTGACCCTCAGAAGATGCACAGTGAGTCTGGGAGCCGAGGCCGAAGCATATGGACTCCATCACTCCATCAAACCGGAGCGAAGGGGGCGGTGTGGATGTGTTTACAGTGTGGTTGCAGGGGCGGAGCTGGGGGGGGCTTGAGAGGGCGCTAGTCTCCCCTAAAATCGTCAATGCTTCCCAAAGATTTTTGCCCCATTTTCATAGCACATCCAGTCTCGACTAAAATTGTGCAAATGGCGACCACAGAGTCTTCAAAATGAGACTGAAATAAAAATAATTCCATGTTAAGTTTTATAAATCACTACAGGAGCTGACTACATGTAAACTTGTTTAAAACAGCGACATGGGGGGTGGGGGGGGCTCCATTGTTTAAAGGCTCTAAATGAACATGTTAAGGGAGCACCCCCATTGAAGACAAACGCCCTCCTCAGCTCCTCCAACCAAAAACGTCCTCTAGACGGCTGTAGCAGAAAAGGCAGGAAAGCCACTCAAGACCAATGCCGAGCTACATATGTGCAGAGTGTTTGAGATCCTTAAAAAAGGAAAGAAGATCCAAACTACAATTTTAACGCACGGAGGCATTTTAAATATATTGTTGTAAACTAAAAATTATCTGTGGAAGTTTAAACACTCCCTGGAGCAGGAGAGCGTCCAACATTTCAACATCTGTCTTCCCCATAAGTCCCAAGTTAAGTCGACCAGTCAGATTCACACTGGCCGTGTTCACCTACAGACGCAGCCTGAATAGTCCCATATAAAGTCATTGTTCTAAATACACTCAACAGCTGGGACGAGAGTTTTACATAGATTAAAATGCAGAGCGTTGGGCGGGCTTCAGTGGACCGGCTCATCAGGAAACATATGAATTCGACCAGAGTAAACATCCACGACTTTAGACCCTCATTGGGATGAACGGTGCAGTCACGTTAAAACATGCAGATGTCTGAATGTGTTTCACTGACATTTCTGTCCAGCTCTTTGAGAACTCGCTGAATGCAGAAGCCATTTATTGCATAAGCGCCAACTCCTTAGTTTGAGGGGAAAATGTGGTTAATTTGTGGGCACAAATCCCATTTTGTGTAACGAAATATGTAAGTTATTATCAAACTAGATCCTAAGATAATCCACATCATGAGGGGTTTTTATATGTGGTTCTACACTGTTCATAAAACCCTCCATAGAAGCTTGATGTTTGAGTGAACCCTCGATGTTTAAACCTGCACCTCTGTCACCAGAGACTTGTTTTAGTTTTGTTAAGTCATGATCTGAAGAAGCTCATATAGTTTGACTGGAGATGTTTGTGTGGGGGGGGCTTAGACATCATCTGTCTCCTGTTTATAACTCCATCCTCAGACCTAAATCTAAACAAGGAAAACAATAGAGCTAGGCCGTATGCTAACAGCCAGTATTGCAATAGGTGAGAGAGCACCCATTAGGGGCCTGAATTATGCTAATAGCCACTATGCTAATAGCCACTATGCTAATAGCCAGTATGCTAATAGCCAGTATGCTAATAGGTGTGAGAGGATATTAGGAGATTAGGGGCTTGAATGATTAAATATGACTCAAGCACAGTTCACACTCGGTGTGGTTCAGTAGTTCTAGCCAACAAACAGAAACTGTAAACAAACAGGTGTTAGGTCGTCGTACTGCCTCTAGTCAGGTCGACATAAAAGACCATTCTCATTCAAAAGCCATTCTCTCTGAGAGCGATGCTTGGGCCAGTGTGAACCCAACAGTCTCAGTCTGGACCGCAGTAAACCACTCGCGCTCTGGAGCGGCTCCTCCCGCGCTCTGGAGCAGGGTGAGTGCGGTGTGAATGCGGCCGACCTCGGGCCGACCTACGCGGTCCGTAGTGACAGTAAAAAGCGCTTGGATCACGTAGGCTGTATGAGTATGAATGAGCGCTGCAGCTCCTCCAGCGCGTACTGTCCTCACGGTGTATTTAGCCACAGGTTTGGGGTGAATGATACAAGGTGTATGTGAACAAGGCCAACACAAAGGTAAAGTAAACAGAACTAAATCTAGAGTCACTGGGGGGCGCTTCACAGAGCCACTAACATGGGTGAAAACCACCTGAGTCTCAGTGTAGTTAGCTCCTCCCGTCAGATGGATATAAGCCAGTGTCTGACCAGAACTGAAGAAGCAGATTGGATGAGCAGCCAGACGTCTTCACTCTAAAACGTTTGTTCTTTTGCTGTCCACTTCAACAAAACTCTTTATTAAGCAAAGACGTTCATGTCAAGCAGGTGTTTGTTGGGTAAAAGAACTGAATGTTCCACTGGTCCATGGTGGCACTTAGAGACCCTCTCAGAGGGACTTTACTCTGGGAGGTTCTGAAGATAATATACTTTTTAAAAATTATAATTATGACAGAGCATTCTAATGGTAATGGACTCGATATCTCCTTCACTTCCTGTTTACTGTGGACTTGCAAAAAGAAAGATAAATTAAAAGTATAATAGTGGCAGTGTGACAGGTGCCCGAGGCGATAAAAACATATGAATCCACATTACGACAATAGTGAGACTAAATGAGACGATGGAGCATAGGCCTCTGCTGTTTACCTACGAGCAGCGGAAAAACCCTGACAAGTTTGACAAAGCTGTTTCAGGGAATGTCATTACTGTTCTGGGACTAGGGCCAAAAATACAGAGACTCCAAAGGCTTAAAATGCAAGAACTAATCCCAGACACAGTGGGTGGGATAAACTTTATATCTTAATATTATTATTGTTTATTAACTTAACCAATATAAATAAGACTCTTTGGTTTTTTCAACGTTTTAGTTTTTTGGAGAAATGCCAGTAATGAACAGAATAAACGTGTGAAACAGCGGAAACTACTATAACTAAAATGTTTTCAGTAATGTTTTGCCAAAAAAGATGAAGTGATATGGCAGTAGACGTGGCTGTTTTCAGGCCTGTCACGATAACACATTTTGAAGCTTGATGTACACAGAGAAATACTGCTATACATATATATATTTAATACTGCTACAAGAATATTAAACTATTGAAACTATTGATAATTGAAACTACTTTAAGCCACTGACACAACAACAATAAACCAGGATAATCCCGAATCATTAAAAAGCCTGAGCTGTAAATGGCAGAATGAACCAATAAAAAACATAGAAGTTATTTATTCTCCTTTTCTAGAGCAAATATAAAATATAATATTAAGCCCAAGATATATTGTTCCAGATTTCATATACTGAACGAAAAATCGATAAAGTGATTACTGTGACAGGCCTAGATATAGTGAATGGCTCTCCTCTCTGACTCTCTGACTCCTCTCTTAGTCTCTGG
>KN475978.1:3789-57983 GCA_000787095.1 Periophthalmodon schlosseri
TTTACCGTAGTAGAATAGAGTGTACTTCTTGGAGTAGTGTCATCATACTATATTTAGTTACTTTTCTTACTTGAATTATTTTAAAGACAATTTTTACCCATTTTTTCCCATGTATCTGAGCAAAATCCCAGTACGGCTGTATTGTATAAGCAGCTCTTCAGGTCAAAATAAATCTGCTGTGTACTGTTTGCATCTAAATATAAAGTGGTTTATTGTCTGAGAAACAGGACGTAATGATAGCATAATGTTAGCATGCTGGTTGTCCACTCTGGTCTCTGAAAGTTATGAAAAGCGCTTATAAACTCATCGCGGGTGGAGTTTGTGTGTTCTCCCTCTGTCTGGGTGAGTGTCCTCTGGGCACTCTGGTTTCTCCCATCAAACCAAATAGGTCAAATCTTCCAGCTCAAGATCTGGAGGTGGGTCCCCGCGCACTGCCCCAACGACATACCTTAACCCTAACCCTACAGTTAGGACACTCAGAATGCATAAGTGAGGATTACTTTGTACTACTGCAAACTGCGTTCAGTTTTTTTTAGATCAGGTACAGCGCTTTGAAAATGACCAAATTTTCACATATTTTTTATCTGTTGTTCACATACATTAAATACTCAGCTTTACTTTAAGAGTAAACTACATATCTAATATTTCTCTAAATACTTTTACAGTGGTGGATGAAGTACTCAGTTTTGTACAGATACAGAGGTAAAAGTAAAAGTATAACATGGAAAAAATCAACTTAAGTAAAAGTATGTAAGTACCTGTTTAAAAATGTACTTCAAGAGTAAAAAGTAAAAGTATTTCACAAAAGTGTTGTTCATTTGTTAAAGTGTAACTGTAGTGATATTGATTAAAAATGATACATATTTTGGTCCCAGTATCAATACACATCAATTTCTTAATTTTTTTTCATGAATTTTGTGTATTTATTTTTGTTGGCTCAAAGCCGAAGCTTGAACTCGAAAACTTTAGTCAGGATGTTACCACGAACATGGTAAAAATAACCCCTCAAATCATATGAAAAGTACTTTTTACTTTTCAGTCCAGTTCAAAAATGTAGTGGAGTAGAAAGTAAAGTAAGTATCCACTGTCAAATTTACTTAGTAGTACAGATACCTAAAAATAAAATTTAAGTACAGTACTTGACTACTTTTACTTTGTTACTTTCCATCGCTGCTCCATGACTGTTTCTAAGTCTAATAACATGGACAAGAGCTGACAGTTGCTGCAGTTTTATGGCATATCCAGATCTCTCAGGACAGAAGCGAGCGCAGCAGCAGACTAGCACTGATAAAACCACCATTTTGACTATTTGTGTTGGAGAAATCCTGGTGTCGTCTCTGCCACGTCGCAAAGCCGCGTCAGAAATCAGACCTCTATGGAGCAATACTTAGTGTGCGTAAACTAAAATGAGAGGTTGTGCGACTATCCAGGCTAATTCTATCACCTCTGGCCAAAAAGAGTTGATTTGAGATTTCTAACAGTCACATTTTCCTCCTCACGTCCTCATCAGCCCCATCTGTTGAACTCATCACCGCTCTCATCACAACACAGCCGCCAAAACAGCTCTATCGCTCTGTCCATGGGTTTCAGAATGATACAAAATGGACCATTGCCATAGTGATTAACAATTTAAAACAAAATGTCGTGTCTTTTGAATGGGGATATTTCCTCAAAATGTTGCAACAGGAACCCATGAATAGGTTGTGTTCATGTTACATCACAACACTGTAGGATGCCTCTAGTTTAAACTGAGCTGGAAGACAGGTTATTCTATGGTAGAATTTGCTGTTTAACTGTCAGATTGCATATTTGTTGACCTGGTTTATGGTTAATATCTCTGTAATTGCTGGGTCTATAGAAATGTAATTGTTTTAATGGAATAGCTTAAGAAAGTGGTGCCATTATTCAACCCCAAAGACGTGAAAAAAGAAACTAGTTCATTTTAAATAGTTGCATGGGTCCAAAGTTATTGCTCACTTACCTAATGCATTCCAAGCCTCCAACATGATGAGTTAACAAATTTTACTTCACCCTCCCTTTAAGATATAAGATTAATATGACAAGTTTGTGGAGTCAATCCCAAACAAATAATGATAAGATTCAACATTTGTGGATCATAGTTTGGATATTTCAAAAACAGTGAATCTCCCATAGAGTTATACAGGCCAATGCCCTCCGTCTGAAATTATGACATTATCTAATTCTATAACGTGAACACAGCCTATTAACTCAGTGTTTTTCTTGTGTTTTTATTCTTCACAGGTACTACTTCAAAGTGCAGGCCAAGAATGTGTTTGGCCTGGGCCCGGTCAGTGACACTCTCACCTATGTCACAGAGTCAGGTGAGTCCAGACTCCACTGGCCCAGTGACTGTAGCTCAGGCCAAGAGTCACACAGCTTTTCCACTGTGGACAAATGTTACAGAGAGAGGCTTGTTATAGCTATTTTTAGAAAAGCAAGAAAGGACAAGATTGAAATTAAAGTGGAACTAAACACTAAATCTACTTTTTTCTTGCCTCTAAACTGTATACATGGTGTTTGAATAGTATTATATACTGTTCCTAGTCATTTTTTGGCAACTTCACTGCAATCTAGGTAAATTTGCAGCCTAAGCGCCTAAATCAAAGTGTGTACTGCCTTCAGTGCTTCTCTGCAGTTTCTAGTAGTAGGTGACATCACGTAGGACTGCCCTGATTACAGCCAGATGTTTCTGATCACAAACACCTCGCTGCAGGGGCGGACTTTGAAGTGTGGATACCAGTTAAACCAATCACACTGTTCCTCACTGTTCAGACCCCACCTTTCCTCCCCCCTCACTCTCCCCTTCAGTACTCCAGACTCCCCCCCTCCCCTCACTCTCCCCTTTAGTCCTCCAGACTCCACCCCTCCCCCCACTCTCCCCTTTAGTCCTCCCGACTCCACCCCTCCCCTCACTCTCCCCTTTAGTCCTCCAGACTCCACCCCTCCTCTCACTCTCCCCTTTAGTCCTCCAGGTACTGCACAGTTTAGCAGCTCTATTTGAAATGTGGTTCTGGACAGAGTTTAGGTGTTTAGTCCCACTTTAAAAAAGAAAAATGAGAAAAATGTAAAGTTGAAAGTAATTTGGACAGTCAGCCATCCAAGTGATAGTTATTTTGCACTGATAGAGACACAGAGCTTGAACCGCAATTAAAAGATTTTCCAGTTTAATGGTTACTGCGCTTTTCCCTTGACAGCCCTCGTTTTGCCTCTGCTTGTTTTTCAATTACAATAAGCCAAGAACTTGTGTGGTGTTATTTATGAATATATCAAATGAATTTGTTTTTATGATAATCATATCATTATATCATAACATAATATACAGCCTAATATTTTGTAATACATTATAATGCATGATGATACCGGGCTATATTATGATATGATATAGGCCTATAGGGTTTATTATAGAGACTACGTTTAAGTTAAATTATTTAGGTTATTAATAATAATTTGGACTATTAGATGTTATAATCCAGTGATATGACATATCTAATGATTAGACTATTGCATTTATTATGTGTTGATGCTTGTGAACTTGGACAGAGTGATGCTGTAGTTAGAGGCTGCTTTTATTTAGTTAAATGAGCTAAATAACGAGACAAAAGATCGCACAGCAAACTGTTATCATTACTTATTGCTGACCGCGCTCAATACGACCCCAAAGCTGCTCTCCTCACTCTCTGCGGCTCAAAAGTGTGGACGGAGAGGGGCCGTGGACAGAGAGGGGCCTGGACTGAGAGGGGCCGTGGACTGAGAGCGGCTGTGTCCTGTGCAGTCCTCTCTCTTGCACGGGGGCTCTCGCCCCACTCACAGCGGCCCCACAGTGGGGAGAAGCAGCCCCCCTGCTGTGGGGCTTTAACCTCCAAGAATTGGCTCACAACAGCGGTGATGTCCGGTGTAAATGTGAAATTTGTACATTTTGTAAACTCCACAGCGGCGGAGCAGGTGGACTGGGGCGTGCGCTGTGGCGAATTGATCTGGATATGTGGCAATGTGAAACATAAACCGTTCCATTTTGAGCAGATGACAGTGGTCCAAAGTGAACAAAAACACTAAAGAACAACGTCATGACCTTATGTCATTAAAGTAAAGCTTGTTGATGACATTTGAGAGTTTATTTCCCCACCGCATTTCCTTCTTTCTTTAAACTCCTTCTGCCCCTTCGTTTGAAGTGTGCATCTGAATTAGCTCCGTTTGAAGGGGTGTACAGTCCTTCGCCTTACCTCTACCCCTTGCTGCTAAAGAGAAAGGGGATAGAGGAAGGGCTAAGGCAAAGTAAGAAATCAATAGAGTTTAAAAAAAAAAAAACACCACTCTATATGTCTTTTCAATTGAAACATCATAATAACATCGCAGTAAGCACAAAAAGTTGAATTTGTATAGTTTAACCCCTTGCACATCACAACTTGCTTGTAAGTATGTCCCTTCTTCTATTCTAAAAAGCCAGTTTGAGTCACAGTGGTTGGATTTGTTCATTGTTGACTTTGAGATGAAAAGAGGTCAGAGCAGAAGTAGGCTACAGCTGCACAGAGCATTATCCACATTATGGCTTTAACATCAGGCCGGTCTCTGCTCTTCCTCCCTGCTGCTCACATTATTGCATTCTTTCATAGTTTTTCTCTTCTTTTTTTTCTTTTTTCAGACGATCCTCTGCTCATTGAACGGCCGCCTGGTAAGTGCATACACCACGTCCTTCATTTGAGATCGACAAACTCTGACGTCTCAAATGTGCAGTCGATTTGGCCTAAGCAAGTATTTAAATTTGAAAGGTCCTTTGTTTTTTTTTTTGAAACAGGATTTTGTGAGAAATAAGATTATACTGCAGTAGTTTTGAAATGTGTCTTTATTACACAGTTGGTCAACAGTTGCTTTGATAGTCATAGTTATTATTTATTCACTCCATACTTACATGCCACCACCGTCATACACATACACACCACATTCATACTAGGCAGGGTTAGTGAAGTGTTTTGTCTAAGGATGCAACAACAGTTGTAGTTTGTCCGAATGGTAAAATATCACAATTCGAAATGACCTGAACCATAAATCTTTTAATTACTGAAAGGTTTATGTAAGAAAAGTGAGCTTGTTTTTCAGTAAAACGCTTTGTTGTAAATAATAGACTTAGTTTGGGGCACAATATTCACGCAATAGCTATTTTAGTGTCCTATAAATGTTCCTTTTTCACTTGGAATTCATACAGGTTTATTTTCATTTATTCAAGTGAAATAATAAATGAACGATTTAATATTGCTGTATTGTCTTGCTCAGGGGGCGAGCCCATCTGGATCCCGTTCAGCTTCAAGTATAACTCCGCCCACAGCTCGTGTAAAGGAAGTCAGTACGTCAAGCGCACATGGTACAGGAAGTTTGTGGGCGTGGTCCTGTGCAACTCGCTGCGCTACAAGATCTTCATGGGAGACGGCCTCAGAGGTGTGTACTACACTGTGTCATTTTGAATTCACTCCACACTCGGTGGTGGCAAGATAATTTGTACCACAGACTGATGGAAGTGAGGCAGCCAGTCTGTGCCATTGGGTCCTTCTTTCCTCACCAATCACTCACAACCACACTATATACATACATAGGTGAGCAACTGGCAAGGTTGGTGAAGTGTCTTGCCCAAGGGCACAAAGACCGTATGCACTGGTTGGAGCCGTGATGCAAACCACCAACCTTAATGGCTGAGCGCTCAAACCACTGAACCCTGACATTACAATTCATAATAAATTGGTGCTCTACTTGATTTTTACTGTCATAAAAACGTAAAAGACAAACTAGCTCATGTACCTTATGTGTTCCGAGTATCCTAATTATTCACCGCGATGAGTTTATAAGTGCTTTTCACAACTTTTTGCTGTCACAAGTAGCATGTTAACTGCACACTTCCTGATGCTCAGACAAGACAACACTTTACAGGTCGCCACAAACAGTACACAGTCAACTTATTTTACCTCAAGGGCTGCTTATACAATATATCTGGGGCAAGATGGAATATTTTGCTCAAAAACATGGAAAAATTGGGTACTGGCCCTTTTAATTTTACCAGCAATATCCTGATACATTTGACTATTTTTGACTATTGTTACCTTGACCATTCCTCTGTATTTCTGTCTCCTCAGAGCCTTTCTACAGTATAGGGGACACGCTGGGCCAGGGAGAAGACCACTGTCAGTTTGTTGACTCGTACAGGGACGGGAGGACAGGCCCCGCCCACCTGTCTAACATGCTGCCCTCCGCTCAAGGTAAACAGTCTCACGACACACAAGTAGCCTAACCATTACTTTACGGCATAAGTGCCTATATATAACTTATGATTAGCTACTATCCTTGCCAAAATGTTTCAGAAATATTTAAAATCAATATAATAGTAAAAAAGTAATTTTCTGATAGAATTTTATCAATAAATGACTCAAAATTTAAAGGTGCTATACCTAGTTTTTACTGTCTTAAAAATGTGAAAAACAGAACTTGTTCATTTTAAACAGTTTGCAGTGGGCCATTGCCATATGGCCTTATATCTGTGTAATCCCTCAGTGGACCAGGTAGGTTCCATAGTGGTCCATGGGCGTAAACTAGTCTATGTGTCTTATACTTGCTCTTGTTCTGAAGATCATTCTAAAGCTATTCAGGAAAGTTTCATTTCTGTCCTATGAATGTGACTTTTTAGTATCAACACTTGCTCAAATGAGTATCTAGTAAGGATACGAGTTTTACTATCGATTAGTATTTGATTTTCAATACTTTTGACATCCCTATATATCTCAATTCTTTTCGGGGCGTGTTTAAAATGTGAACTTTGAACTTCACAAATTTAATCGCAATGCTTGTCAGAAAAAATTGATATTTTTCCCAAATCGTTCAGCCGTAGTATTTACTGTTAAAAATTGAATTATACTGCTTTTTTCTTTTTTTAATATAACGTTGTGATTGAAATGAGTATTGAGTATCGAGACAACCCTGGTGCCAGTGCAGCTGTTTCTCCATTAGCCTCTTCAGCAGACCAGTAAAGCCTGAACACATGTCTCCATCTCTGTGTGATCTCTGTGTGGGTGGTTTATCTCCAATCTGCTTCATATCAGCAAACACTTTCCTAATCGCACCATGTCCACCACAACATTATTACTTTCATATTGTTACACAGCTTCAAGTCGTGAAATGAATAAAACGAAATTATTGCATTGAATTTAAGTGTTTTTTCCAACCACAAATGAAGTTATGTCATTTAAGGATAAAAACACGCCACGATCAATGAAGTTGTTTTCCTGTTTATTCGTTGGGATTATTCAGGCAGTAATATTTTGTGTTTGTGGAAATTAAAGATTAAAGACAAGTGGGACCAGATTTTCGAGGTTTGCAAAAAAAAAAGACATAAAACATTGACAAAAGAGTTATTCTCAAATGTTGAATCTAATATTTGGAGCATTTGATTAGTGTCATAGTCAGATTTCAACACAGAATCATCTTTTCTGAAATGAAGGTACTAATTACACTATTATTACACTGTTTCCTCATCACAAACAGACCTGGAGTTGTGTTTTGTTTCATTCACACATGTTTAACACACAAACCCTGCATATTTTGGCTGAGTTCTTCTTTCAAACTGAAAACACTCTGTTCCATCTGGTGATGTCATGTGGTAATGCAGGAAGTGCTCCACTGTGTTTTTAAACTCCATACACTAGAATCATTTGGATAATTGCCAGTCCCCTACTGAACAAAAGGTAAAAGGAGCTGTTAACTTCAAAACTACCACTTCATCTCATGTGTATTTGTGCTGCTGCCACCTGGCCAGGACACTCTTGTAAAAGATGGTTTTAATCTCAATGAATTTTTATCCTGGTTAAATAAATTATTGAATGAATAAATGAAAAAAAAACAAGGTGGAACAGAACACTTTGAGCTTTTGTAGATGTAGACAGGCTAATAATTAAGACTTAACTCAAACGTGTAAATGAAACAACTCCAGGTATGTTTTTGATGAGGTAACAACAGGACCTTTAAAGGAGACATTACGTTAAAACAACTTTTCTGACCTTTAACCTCTTACAGTGGTGTTCCCTCATCCCCCCATAATTCAAAATACAAATGAATCATGCATGTTTGAGTGATCCTGTATTGTCCAACATTCAAGGCTTGATGCTTAGAAAATCTCTGTTTTCACCTAACCACTATCTCCACCCAAGGCTCCGCACTTACGGCAATTGTAATTGGCCTAGCTACACTTTAAACTCCGCCCCTGCCAGGTGTTTGTAATCACAAACACCTGGCTGTAATCAGGGCAGTCTTTCATGATGTCACATAGTACTTGAAATTACAATGGCCACTGGAGGCAGCACACACGCACTAAAATTGCACATAAAAAAATGACTAGGAACAGTAGAAAATACTATTAAAACACCAAGTACACAGTTTAGTAGCATAATAAAGTTGATTTAGTGTGTAGTTCCACTTTAACTTTGCCTACCCCTCTGTTGCAGGTTATTACCGCGCGTACAGACAGGAACCGGTGACCTTCGGAGTGATCGGCCGCAGGACAAACCACCCGTTCGTGGGATGGTACGAGTGTGGAGTCCCCATCCCCGGAAAGTGGTAACCTCCTCCAGGGCAGAGGAGATATGGGACTATGGACTCACATCAGGCTCGGTCTCACCCAGCCTGCCGTTCTGAAAGACTGACACCACTACATGTACCAAGGGCCGACAGAGAGAGAATATAGTACTTTAAATACTTTGAAATGTATATCTTTAATTGCACTTTTGACATAAAGCAGTCTGTATATGAGGAGATTATGTGCATGTGTGTTTCTGGAATTGTTTTACGTTTAAAATCCAAAATTATTTAAATGTCATTTCCAGGGCGGGGCTAATAAGCACAGAGTAAATCATTTAAACGAAACATTTTTAGAGCTGCTAGTGCTGGTTGTTAAAAGCGCCTTGCGTAACTTTTCCGTTTGGAGAGTACACTGCCTTCTCGTCTCCATGGCGATGTTGCTGCTTTGCCTCGAATGTTCCACAGTTTGGCATTAAACATATTTATCTCCATGAAGACAAATAGGCGTGTTACAGGTCAGATCTGTGGAAAGGTAACCCAACTCGCCGTAATACATATTTTTCAAGGTATACATTATTTTTAATAACTGTAATTGAATAAATGCAAGATACAAAGGGCAAAGCAATAACATCTCCATGGAGATAAGAAAGTGGCAGACCCTCCAATAGAAAAGTTACATAGTGCGCCTTTAACCACGGCAACTGCTTCATTAAGGTTATGTCAAAACAGAAGCAAGTGCAGTGGCAAACAATGATGTCATTATGTCCGACACCGACTGGTTTTGGAAGAAACTTTATTTTTTCTTTGTGTATCTTTGGAATACAATGAGAAGCTAGATGAACTGTAAATGTTTGGGACAGCAAATAGGGACAACAAAAGCACTGCACAATAGATTTGCCTTCAAACCAAGAGATGTCTGCAATATTAAGATGCACTATGTAACTTTTTTGGTGAGGAACATACCAACTATTTGTTTCCATGGAGATGTTATTGCTTTGCCTGTAATGTTCCATAATGGCATTAAGGTTTACACATTATTGTCCCTGTAAAGAAATTTGTCTTCTGCATTTGACCCATCCGTCAATCTAGCTTCGGCTACCTGTCAGGTATCTCATCTTCATGTAGACAAGCAGGTGACACCTCCAGGCCAAGTTACTGGTCAGATCTGTGGAGAGGCGAGCCCGTTCACTGTAAGAATGCTTGATTTTAAGGTATTTTTGAGCAATAAAAACATCTGTAAGTGAAAAAATGTAGTGTGGATTAAACATAACATCTCCATGGAAGCAAGAAAAGTTACACAGTGCACCTTTTTAAAGCAAAGACATTGAACTCATTTTGAAATTTTGTCAATAATGATGTCGTCCATTTTGTTTCTCTTTGATGCTATTTGCACTATTTTTCTGTAAGCAGTGTTATTATACCTACATAGTGTTTATAGACCCAAGATGTTCCTTCCTTTTCAGTAAATCTGTGTGTGTCACTTCAAATGGACTATATTTCATTCATACCCCCTCCCATTCATAAATTCATCATCTCAACTACTACTACTACTTTTGTTTTCAGCATTTTTGGTTCCCAGTATTCCAAAAATTACTGTATTCATTTTTGTATGTACTTAAACAGACAAAGAATAAAGTATTGGCTCAGGAACTATTGAATGTATATGACCACAACATCCCCAAACACATACGATACGGTCTAATTACCATTTTTGTCTTTCAGAAGTTGAACGATGCTATTTAATCAAGCCAAATCAGCTACAGTGGTCCAGCCAGTTGGAAGAGACTGCATAAGAGTATGAAAGAGAGAGGGACAGACAGAGAGGGAGAGAGAGGACAAAAACAGCTTGAAGAAAGAAGGGGGGTGAGTCCAAAACATTTACTGTAAAATCAGGGACAAACCGCGACTGAGGGAAGGCTTTCAAATTGGATTCATAAAGGACTCGACCACAAAGCCAAGTGATTGTGTAGAGAGAAGTCTACTGTGTATAAGATCAGAACACAGCCAAGTATGATTTGGATGATGGTTTAGTTGAAATTCTAAAAGCACAAAACATGATCAAAAAGTTTTTGTTTTTAGTCCATAGTCTTAGTTTGAGTGAGCTGATAATGGCAGAAATAACAGGGAACAACATATGGTAAGCTGAACTTAAAGTTTTAAACTTAAGGTGCATTCCCTTTGACTGGGTTTTCGACACATCACACCAGATGGGAGCAGGTTTATTGTTAATATGAATGTTGTTTGGATAATAATGATCTTGGCTTGTTGTAACATTGTCCTGTATTTGAAATAGGGGAGGTGCTAAAATATTGATATATCGTGATAGTAAATTTGGTGATCCAGTCAACATACATCAGTAACATCATTAACATGGGTAAAACATTTTGGTAAATTTTACAAAGTTATTTTGTGACAGTGGCACAAAAAAGGGAAACTTTATGCAGTACATTTGAAAGTGGTGCATTTCATATTAAGCTTGGGCAGGTAGTGCTTTTACAAAGAAATACTCTTATTGTAATGTATTTTGTTAGTGATATTTTGCTATATATCATGTATGGCAAAATTGTGATATGGCATTGTGAGCCAGGTATCACTTATCATGGTGAATCATGAGGAACTCCCAGCCTTAATATAAAAATACCACAGGAATGACACAAGCATACTCCTCTCATATGGGAGAGAAGAGGCATCTATCAAAATGTTTTAAAATCAAATTTAAGCAAAGGATGAACGATACCTTGTAAAGTCACATACGCATTGCTAAGACAAGAGTTGTGTTGCAAACTCTTGGATGTCACTCACTGAAGACAGACGTACACTACATGGACTGTGCCAAGTCCACCTGTACAAGACTGCTCCAGTGGAACATATGAAACTATATAGACTACAGAGCTCATTTTGACACATGTGCTCCGGGTAAGTCTGAGGGAGCTCTAAAACCAAAGAGGGAGAATGGAGAGAGAGAAGAGAGAGGGAAGGACAGAAGAGAGAGGCAAGGACAGAAGAGATGGACATAGAGAGGGAGACAGGGAAGAGAGAATGAAGTGAGAAAAGAAGGGTATGGAGGAGAGTGAGAAGAGCAAGAGAGAAGATAGAATGGAGAGAACGAAAAGAGAGAGCCTGGAGAAAAAACAGAGAGATGGACAGAGAGAAGAGGGGGAGAGAAAAGAAAGAATGGAGAGAAAGAGAAGAGGAAAATAGTGAGAGAGAGATGATGGTAATGGCGAGCCAGAAGAGAGAAGGAGAGAGAGAACGGTGAGGGGGGGGAAATTAAGGAATGGAGAGTCAGGAGAGAAAAGAGAGAGAAAGAATGGAGAGAGAGAAGTACGAGAGAGAAGCGACAATGGAGAGAGAGAAAAGAGAGAGTCCTTGTAAACACATGTGTGCACATCTGCTACAGCTGTTAGCATACGTTAGTGTCAGAGCCACTTGCCCTGTGTCTGAGTCCCCTTCAGGAACCATCAAGACTGTCGGAAAAAGCAGCGCCAGAGCTGAGACACACAATGGTAATCCAATTCTAATCTATCATCATTATGCAGTGGGACATGGAGTCACAAACATTACGTTCAAAACTAACTGATGTCATTAAAGGTCCACTATGGAACTTGTGGACTGCTTTTCTCCGTGGAGACGTCATTGTTATGCCCTGAATATTCCACAGTATGAAATTAAACTTATCTATCACTGTGAAGACTAAGCCACTTGGCCAACAGATCTGTGGAGAGGCAAGACCACTCACAATAAGAATGCATGTTTTTCAAGGTATTTTGTAATAAAAACTGTTGAATAAGATACATTTAATGCCATACTGTGGAACATTCTTAGCAAAGAAATAAGATCTCAATGGAGACATCAGGTGGCAGACAAAAGTACCTACTAAGTACTACAAAGTCCCTATTTCTGCAGTTTGTGGAGTCCAAACAAGCTATGATCATGTTACTTACAATCTCATATAGAAATAAATAGAATAAGACAGAGTAACAATAGAGTAATAAACATATTTCCCCAAACAGCTGTCATTTTCCAGGCTCCTCTGAAAACGTGTGTCTGAACAAAGTGTGGTCAGATCCATGTCCAGTATAGACCAGACCATCAAAGACACGCTCCTCAGACGTCTGCCCTCAAATGCAAAACAGATTAGAGGCATTCCAAGCCATTTTAACGCTGTGGTCTGAAGTAGCATAAGTGTGAGTGCTGATGATATGCTGTCATTGATACAAATGGATCTGCTCAAAACATTTGGAAATAACTTCATGCTCACATTGAGGAGAAGAAAAATACAATTACCTCTCTATTTTTTTTATATAAATAAATACACCTTTAAAGTGGGATAAACACCTACAAATAGAGCTGCTAAACTGAGGAGGGTGAGTGAGGGGAGAGTGAGGGGAGAAGAGGGTCGGGGTCTGGACATATGAGGAACAGTGTGATTGGTCTAACAGGTATCCACTCTTCAAACTGTGCCCCTGTACCAGGTGCTTGTAATCATAAACACCTGGCTGTAATTAGGCCAGTCTTTTGTGATGTCACCAACTACTTGAAATGGCAGAGGTCACTGCAACACACACTTTTAGACGTTTTTGACCAGAAAGCTGCAAAGTACAGAGCAGTGGGCATGTACTGGCGTCTTGAAAATAAGTGATTAAATATTGCTCAAACATGCATGAATCATTCCAAGTACAACTTCGAGAGGGTAAACGAGAAGGGAAACAACTAACCAACTATAACACAGTTAAAAGCTCTGAAAAGTTGATTTTGCAGAATAGGTTTGCTTTAAAATAATGTCAACTTACACTCTAGAAGAAGCCAATGATTTTGTGTAGTAACTCTGTTTATCATATCTGATTTCATCTCCTCTCACAACTCCATATCAGTAATATAGCCAACGTCTCCTAGTCCAGTCCGGTCAGAACACATGGTCCAAATCCTGGTCCAAGTCCTGGTCCTAGTCTCCCATTAGGACAACTATAGGACCTTTCAACTGTCCATATTAAACAAACCCTCCTCCATCCATCCATTTTAAAGGCCTATGTTGCACTATTTTCTGTTATGTTGTTTCCTCATTATAAACATACCTGGATTGTGTTTTGCTTCATTCACATTTAACACACAAATCCTGACTGAAACTGAAAACACGTTCTTGTCATGTCATGTGGTAATACAGGAAGTGCTCCACTGTGTTTTTAAACTCCATACACATTTACTACTATCATTTGGATTATTTCAGCCCTGGATTTGCCTAACTTTGAAGTAACAGCTATTGATTTAGCCCTATTCAAACTGCTTCACTCCTCGCTGCACCCGCAAATATTGGAGACTTTCTATTGACAATCTCAACTGAACAAAAGGTAAAACAAAAACATTAAAACATAAAAGCGACAACTTAAGGTTATTCTGTAGTATTGTAGAGTAGATCAGTTCAACTGAGGCTAAAAAAGCTGTTACCTTAAAATTACCACTAAATGACATCATAAGGTGGAACAGAGCATTTTGAGCTATGGGGATGTAGACAGCCTAATAATTCAGGATTACTCAAACATGTGTGAATGAAACAAAACACAGCTATGTTTTTGAGGAGGTAACAGCAGTCATGAGTCTATTCTGCGTAATATAGAACCTTTAATATATTACTTTTGTCCATCATTTAGGGGAACGTATTGTCTCATAGGAAAATGTGTGCTTTCAAAGTAGCAGAAGTGCATGTCTTTGGTCTTTTTCCACAGGCTGTTTATGATTGAAGTGGGTCACTTGCTGGAAAAAGTTACACAGCATTTTTGAAAGCTGAAATCATCACAACACAGAGCTAAAGGACAGAGGCAGTGGGAAGGGAGGAAAGACGGTTTTTGTATTTTTTGTTTTTTTGAAATGTTTGGGCATGTACTTTTTGAAGTTATTTTTCATTTTAGTGGCTTTTTATTTATGTGGCCACTAGTGTAAAAATAGGGACCACGTTGCAATTCAGTTATGTGGTGGTTTCATGGTTCTTGTCAAGAAGGACCAGCAGTACTAGAGTAGTATTTGTAACTGTAGTAGCAGTAGTAACAGTGTTAGTAGTTTTTTGTACATGCTAGTAGTAAAGTACATGCTAGCAACTAAGCCTGTCACGATACTTTCTATATCGACTTATCGTTCAATATATGAAAGCTGGAAATATATTTTGGGGGGTCAAGTTTTATCCTGTGTACTTTTTCTTTGCACTAATGGAAAATTTTTTGTTATTTTTTGGCTATACGATACGATTTAAGCCGTAAGAGGTTGAAGTAATAACGTCTATGACTCATTACAGATGCAAACTAAGTACTAAAGTGTTTCATTCTGCTGTTTATTTCTTGCAGCTCATGATTTTTTAATAATATTGTAGATTTAGAATCGTGGTTTAAATCTGCTCTTGGGTTTTTGTGTCAGTAGCATAAATTAGTTTTAATATTATCGTTTATTGTCTATATTTACTTCAGCAATCTATCGAACTTCAAAATATATATATGTATATTCAAGATACGTTATTGTGAGAGGCCTACTGGTAGCAAACTAACAGCCATGTGACCAGAGGTGGATAGTATATTCAGTCACATTTACTCATTTAAATGTACTTGAGTAACTTTTCAACACAATTGTAATTTTATATTCAAGCATATTTCTAATCCTACTATTTAAAGGTACAGTGTGTAACCTGCATGATTCCATGGAAATAGAAAGTTTAAACCATTAAAACCTTTGGAACATTCTCCACAGAGATAGGTAATTTTCGTCAAACTATGGAATATTATAGCCAAAGAAACTTTTCCTCCTCAAGGCCAAATAAAAGTCATGTTTGTGGAGATGCAAGCCCGCTCAGTAAGGATGCATGTTTTTCTATGTTTTGAGGACAATAAAAACATCCAAAAGGTAAAAAACACCCTTTTATTTTAATAGTCAATTGTTTGGCTAAAAAGTTACATACTGTGGGTTTAATCACTATTTAGTTAAAAGCAGTATTCATGAGTAAAGTTGTTTGGCATTACAAAAGCTTTATTTTGACTATATGAAATTACTTTTGTGTTTCTTGCACCACTCCTTCAGATATGACTGATTAAGAAAATAAAATTGGAGAACGAAGTAAGTACAGAGCAGTGGGCGTCTTGAAAATAAGTGAAAGATTGCTGAAACATGCACGAATCACTCCAAGTACAACTTTGAGAGGGTCAAAGAGAAGGGAAATAATTATAACACGGTTAAAAGTTCTGAAAAGTTCCGAAAAAGATTTTGCAGAATTTTGCAGAACTCTAGAAAAAGCCAATGATTTTGTGTAGTAACTCTGTTTATCATATCTGATTTCATCTCCTCTCACAACTCCATATCAGTAATATAGCGAAAGTCTCCTAGTCCAGTCCAGTCAGAACACATGGTCCAAATCCTGGTCCTAGTCTCCCATTAGGACAACTATAGGACCTTTCAACTGTCCATATTAAACAAACCCACCTCCATCCGTCCATTTTAAGATATGATTTAGTTTGTCTCATTTTTGTGTCTATCGTTAAAATACCAGATTTTGTGCATTATTTCATGTTTTGTCAATACAATTACAAAAACATCAAATTGTAAATCCAATTTTATTTCCAGATAGCAACTTTCACAATTACTCTTACTTGAGTAGTAGTTTTCCCAAATACATGTTTACTCTTACTTGAGTAATTTCTTGGATTACTACTTTGTACTTCTTTTTTTACTACGTCACTATTGCCAGTATTGGGCATCAGACATCAAGTCTAAAAGTGATGCGATAAAGATGCATTTCAATGAAACAAACAGGCATAGACAGTGTTGAGGAGTAACTGAATACATGTACTGGAAATACGTATTGTGAATACTTAGGCCGGTCATGATAATGACTATATCGACTTATTGTTCACTACACAAAATATGAAATAATAATAATAATTTTCTTTGACCTTTTTAGGAATTTGTGGTATATTTTTGGCTATATGACAATATTTAAGCCGTAAAAGGTTGAATTAATAACTCATTACAGATAAAAACTAAGTACTAACGTGTTTCATTCTGTCATTTATTTATTGCAGCTCATGATTTTTTAACAGTATTGTAGATTTAGAATAGTTTTTGTGGTTTAAATCTGCTCTTGGGTTTTTGTGTCAGCGGCATAAACTAGTTTCAGTATTATCGTTTATCGTCTATGTCTTCTTAAGCAATGTATCGCACATCAAAATTTGTTATCGCAACAGGGCAATGAATACTAACTTTGAGTAACTGTATTCCAGTACAGTTACTCTTTCATTTGGTGGTATTCAGAATACAGTTACAGTACAGTAGGCGCTATTTCATCATGCAGTTTTGGCTTTGAGCTGCACAGTATTAGTGAGAAAAAAAGAAACCACCACTCTTGTAATGTGAGTGGGTGTGATTTCTCCTTCTCTAATTAGACATAAATAAAAAATAAAGCTGTTTGTAAGTATATGTCATGTTTTTTCACTCTAATATCATGTTAGTCGGTGTAAAAATATTCTAAGTATGGAGAATACAGTACTCTGATTGGACCATGTAACAGAATACGTTAAATACATTTTTGGGGTATTCAGTATTCTGTAACTAAATACATTTTCGAACTATTCTTCCCATCACTGGGCATAGGGCCATACACTGTAAAAGTTGAGATTTGCTGTGTTACATCTTGACTATGAGCAGAGTTCTGTTGGGTTTATTTGTTGAGGTAATGCTCTTTCTGCAGGTGCTTTGGCTGTTCGGCCCAAATCAGGCCTAATTTATCACTGTCCAAGTGTAGTTTTGTACCTTTAAATTATATTATGGGTAGTGTGAGGAAAGCACTTAAAATGCAGTTTGGGAGTTTAACCTCAGACTTGGAAGAGAATTATATCTATTAAAATAATATTCTGAAGCCAGGCCAATGGAAAACGGAAATGTACTGTTTATGGGTAGGGGAATTATTTGAAAATAAATCTGTAGTCGTTTAAAATCCTGACTTAAAAAATATAAAATTAAAGCAGACCTATCCTGCAAAATGGACTTTTCAGAGCTTTTAACCATGTTATAGTTGTTTCTTCTCATTGACCCTCTGAAGTTGTATCTGGAGTGATTCCTGCATGTTTGAGCAATATCTAATCGCTTATTAGTAAGACGCCATACGGCCGATCAACTCCTGTTTTCACTGCTACTGGTACAGGCCCACTGCTCTGTACTTAATTCATTTTCCAATTTTATTTTCTTAATCTGTGATACACGTAGGATTCAGCAGCGTCATTTGATTATTTTGGTCAGCTCCCACACAAAGACCTCAGCAAACTTGTTTCTTTTCAAGTCATTTTAGATGAATATTGTTATTTAAAATGTGCAAATTATAACATAATGATCCACAGGTGATAGATATAGATTGTAACTATGTAGCAGACACAAGCACAGTAGGTTTTCTTTAAAGGTGCACTATGTAACTATTTGGTGGCGGTGGTAGATGAGGGGGGGCTTGTCACCATGGAGATGTTATTGCTTTGCCTGGCACAGTATGGCATTAAACTCAGATATCTTGCATTTACAGGTGTTGTTATTGTTGGCTGGCACAGTGGCACGTCAATTAGCATTCTCGTCTCTCAGCAAGAAAGTCCTGAGTTTGATTCTTGGGCATGGTGTTTTTGCATGTTCTCCCCATTAGGGCTGCACGATATGAGAAAAAGATGTGATATTTGATAACTATAACTATATAACTGTATCCCGATACCAATATTATTGCGATATGTAATATACTTTTTGGCAAAAATGCACATTTTACTTTCCTAAAATGGTAAATTTCTGGAAAATGGAGAAGTTTGTGCTGTTGTAATATATTTATTTTCTTGTGATATCGATTATTGTGTCTGCCAATATTGCGATATCGATATTTTTGCGATATATTGTATGCGTCCTGTCTACTCCCTGTGTCTGCATATGTTTCCTCCTACCAAAAACATAGGCTCCTCCCCTCTGGGGTCTGGACTTGAAAAAAGATTCTTTATCTCAGTGGGCCTATCCTCAAAAATACTATTCTGAATATGTATTTTCATGTATTTGTATATAGGTGTAATAGTAGTTTTAAGTAATGGTTGCCTGGGATCCAGAACACACACTTCTCCAATTCTTTACAAAGATGTGAGTCTGGTCATAGGTGAATCTCTCCAAGTTCAGATGGGTGTGATTGACAGGTGGATTAGCCAATCAGGGACATTCATGGTCTGGTCATTTCGGAAAAAATAAAGGCATAAAATATCACAGGGGACTGAAAAACATGGCGGATTTCTGCAGAATCAATAAGCGAAGCCTAAATTCTGTTAATCAGAGGTGAGAGAAATGTCATTTTATTTGTAAATCATAGATGACCAATGAGCTCCTTTGTTTCACATGCATCACTGAAATAAACAAATTTGATTGGACGGCCGTGTTTGAGACTAGTTTGAGACGCAACAGAGGGCGTGGGGCCCAGGCTGATATCAGTCTGGATCAAAAATACAGTAGCAGTAGTATTAGTGGTAGAAAGGATAACTGTGCATGTAATAGCAAAATACAACATAACCACAGCAACTACCAAAATCTTACACTCAACTTCAACATCATTTTTGTATTCTTCAAGCAAGCATATTGATTAGATTAAATAAGAGTGAGCCATGACATAAGTGCACTCCCAGTGACTCTGTGTCTCATTGTAAAAGACTTGGATGAAGTGGTTGTCCTCTGAGCTCATTCTGAAACATGGTTGTGAAGTTCAGTCTGATTATTATTATATCATATCTGGCAACCCAACAGTCACGCAAAGAGTAGTGAAGACCTCTGGGACAATATTCAGAGGTCATAATCATATCAAAATTACACGCAATATTTTGGACACGTTTGCATTGGTAGTTCTGTTAAAATATGGCAAGTGATTTGAGCATTTGGTTTTATTATTAGATTACCCCATAGTGAGGAGTGAAGAGCAGTGTAGTTATTAGCATTTCACTACAAAACATGGCTTGCAACAGCTATTGTTTTAAGCCTTTTTTCAACTCCAGTCCATGCAGCTCTGCTGACAATTAATTAAAGAGGGGGTAATACACTTGGGGTATTAACTGCTAACACATAACATATTTAGATCACCATGTTACCTTTTATTGCTCCCCGCGCAAAAAAAAAGTTGATTTTGTCTAATACGCCCTCTTTAAACATAAAATTATGGCATGTATTGTATGTAAATATGTGAATGATTGCCTGATCTCAGAAACTAAGCAGGGTTGGGCCTGGTTAGTACTTGGATGAGAGACTGCTGGGAATATCAGGTGCCACAGTGGGGCAGTAGTGGCTCTATGTGAACTATGTTTTAATGGGTAGTGTAGTCTAACCTGTCATATGCACTGTGTCATATTTTATAAGCACCTAACTGTAGCCTATCTAAGACTAGCTGTCAACGCAAATTTCTTGTAACCGTGAGCTCTCGGCCATTTTTATTCTGTAAACGTAGCTCTTCAAGGAAAAAGATTGGAGACCCCTGCTCCGGTGTATACTGCCATTGTGTCCTTGGGCAAGACACTTCCCCCACTTTGGCTCCAGTGTCCATGTACGCTGGTGTATGAATGAGAGTGAATGCAAGACAGTGGGTGGAGATCTGACCATGGCTACGATCTAGCATGTTTGTATCTCATATGTGTTCAAATATACACTGTCCTCACCAAATTAAGAAATAATATAATAAGAGCTATAATTTAGTTTGTTTTCTGCCATCAAAACGTTTTCAAATCAAACCTGTTTTTATTGCATTTAGTTATGGCTTCTGGAATAACTGGAAACATTTGGTGATTCTGTCTCCATAGCTGCTGCCTTGGGGGACCATTTTGACAAAACGTGTAGAATTTACTGCTTTAATAACTTCTCCCATGGTTCACCCTTTAACTACTGTACCTCTGCTGTCTATAAATCCAAGTGGCATTAGCGTAGCATTAAGACGTTTTCACTGTCCCTGTACTTGAGCGTTTGTCATCACCATGGTGCTAGCCGACTGTAGGTAAACATGGCTGCCAACGAGGCCTTACACACATCATAACAATAACAGGTATAAATCTAACTCCAGGCCAAGAGGCAGGTTAACTCCGTTTCTGTCAGCACACGCATTCGTTTAACTGCATTAGTGTCACTCATGGGTATGGAAACTTTTTTTGCATGGGTGATGTAGGCTTATGGGCTGAGTGTTGGACAGACTTGTACTGCTGATCATATGGAGGATTTGAATAGGGCCCAGGAGAGATCACTAAATTACTCAAACATGCATGGATTTGGCATAATACCCACTCTTTAACTTATTTTTACATTTGCACTGTGACTTAGTTGTGTCTTTTATACAGAAAGTTGGAAGCTGTGTGTTCGTTGTAACAAGACAAGACTAAACTACTAGACTAAAAACTAATGCCAGACTAAATCAGGACTGAACCAGGATTGAAACAGGACTAAACCAGGGACTAAACCAGGACTAAATCAGGACTGCACCAGGACTGAACCAGAACAAAACCAAAATTAAACCATAATAAAACTAATGCAGGACTGGACCAGGATTAACGCTGGATTAAATCTGGACTGAACCAGGACAAAATCTAGACTAAACCAGAACAAAACCAAAACTAAACCAGCACAAATGCAGGACTAAACCAGGACTAACTTAGGACTAAACCAGGACTAAAAACATGACTATCATGGTTTAGTCCTGATGTGGTGACTGTGAATTTACCCTTAAACAGCCCTAATGCAGGACTAACTCAGGACTGAACCTGGACTAAATCAGGACTACCCCAAAATTAAACCAGGGCCGGCAGGACCCCACTTATCCTTACTTGGCCCTATTTTGAGCCTATATACTGATGAAGATTTGGTTTGGTCCTGTTCTAGGTCTTGTTTAGTCCTGGTCTTGTCGAGGTTTAGTCCCAGTTTAGTCCCAATTTGAAGGACCATAACCATACACTGTACATAATGATCATAGCATAACACTAAGCCTTCCAGATTTTCCTTATGGTTGTGTGAGTGACAGTTATAGCTGCTGACCCTGTGCCTTTGAGCCTCCCTCTTTGCTCATAAAACAGCACTATAGCATTTAACTCACACATATCCGCCGTGCTCACATTAACAGTAGTAATGCCTCCATCAGTTGTGCTTGTAGATAATGCTCTTCTTTATAAGCCTGTAAAATGCACCGGCAGCTCGGCTTGTGTAGAATGGTTCCCCAGAGTTAGTGTTCTGGTATTTGAAAACTACTGTGTCACATGATTTTGACAATGGGAGGTGTTTCACTCAGTAATGTCTATATCGAGATGGAATTGTAAGACTTTTCATTATTATACAGCAAAACCAGGACTAAACCAAGACTAAATTAAAACTAAACTAAAGTAACGCAGGACTAAACCAGGACTAATGTAGGACTATATCAGGACTGAATCAGGACTAAATCAGTACTGGACCAGGACGAATGCTGGGCTAAATCAGGACTAAACCAGGACTAAACCAGAGCTAATGCAGGACAAATGTAGGACTTAACCAGGACTAAATCTTGACTAAACCAGAACTACCACAGGACTAAACCAGGACTAAACCAGAGCTAATGCAGGTCGATTGTAGGACTAAACCAGGACTAAGTCTTGAATAAACCAGAACTACCACAGGACTAAACCGGGACTAAACCAGGACTGAACTAGAACTAATGCTGGACTAAACTAATGAGGACTAAACCAGGACCACACCATAACTAGAACTAATGCTAACCTAAATCAGGATTGAACCGGGACTAATGCAGGACTAAACCAGGACTAAGTCTTGAATAAACCAGAACTACCACAGGACTAAACCGGGACTAAACCAGGACTGAACTAGAACTAATGCTGGACTAAACTAATGAGGACTAAACCAGGACAACACCATAGCTAAACTAGAACTAACGCTGACCTAAATCAGGATTGAACCGGGACTAATGCAGGACTATAAGCCCATAAAATGCATAGAGAGGGCTTGTCTTGTGGAGAACTGCTCCCTAGTGAAGCTCTTCTGGTATTTGAAAACTACTGTGCTGTTGGTTTGTGGTTTCACAGAGAGCGGTTTTTCAGTGAGTTATGGTGTTTGTATTACTAAGCCAGTTTAGATGAATATCGAGGTTTACAATAAAAAAAAATGTGACCATTTACCAATACTGGGGTTTACAATACAAAACAAAAAGTAAACTATGATCTAAATACATCTGAGGTTTTTCACTAGCAAGCAGATGTTGAGGTCTTAAGGCTGAAAGACAAACAGAAGACACAGGGTGGGAGGAGTCGAGAGCAGAGCCAGGCGGTGTTGTGGGGATAGGCCTGTATAAACACAGGAGGTTGAGGCGTGGCCCTGCTCTTGAACCTCAGTCAATCATATTAACACCATATTACTTGAGGTGTCATGTCAAAAGTTTAGAGGTATTCAAACTCCAGGCTCAGACAAATTTATGCTGTGGACGCAAGATTAAAGGGCCAAAATATTCTAAAATCACAATGTAACGATCACCTAAACAAAATTGTGCTGTGTAACCTGCTGATGTCATGAGGTGGTGCCTTTGACGTTACATAGTCCACACACCTTCATCTGAACATTTTGGGGCTCAGACTGGCTTCACTATAAAGCCTGTTTTGCTTATAGCTAATCTGTTGTTTTTAGCCTTAATTAAACTGCTCTGGTTCAAGCGCCCTCTGCTGGTGACAACAGTCTTTTGCACCTAAATTAGGGTAGAAACTTTTACTTGTTTTTACAGAAATGTACATGTGGACAGTCTGCAACGCTCTTGTTTTTCATGCAGATGTTATTGCAAAGCCTGGAATGTTCATCAATATGACATTATTATGACGCCAATAGGCCAAGTTACAGCTCAGATCTGTGGAAAGACAACCCTGCTCATATAATACTTGTTTTTCTTGGTATTTGTAAGCATTAAAAACACCTATAAATGATTGGCTGCAAGAAAGAGTAAGGCTATACTGTAAATCTCCATGGAGACAAGTAGGGACCAGACACCCAACCGGGAAATTTACATAGTGTAAAATTAGTATTGAAAGTAAAAGTATAAGACCACATAGACTAGTATACGCCCATGGACCACTATGGAACCTACCTGGACACTGACGGATTACACAGATATAAGGTCACATGGGAATAGAAAAGAAAGTACTACCATTTATTGTTGAAAATAACATTCTATTGTCTAAATAAAGAGTGTTTTTAATTATCTGTTGAAAATACATTCTATTGTCTAAATAAAGAGTGTTTTTAATTATCATTGTGGTTTCAGAATCAGTATTGAGTCTATTCCTTAGTATCAAAATCGAGTTTGAAATTTTAGTATAGCAAGCAACACATGGGTACAGTAAGGTAATTTGGTGAAGAGCAAAAAAAAACAAACAACAAAAACATGAATGAAACATGAATGAAAAGTAGATTTTATTTTCAGTAGCCACAAATTAGAGCAATTTCTTAAGAAAAAAAAACTTTCCACATTGGACTGTATTTTTATCACTGGCATCATCGACCTTTACTTATCTTGCCTTGTGCGATGCCAGGTTATTACAGGCCATTACATCATATTTTTTGTTATCATCTTCAACAGGTACCGATTTGTCATTGGTAAAACCTAAGCCAGGGGAAAGTCAGGTCTGAACCAGCTTTTATCCGCTATCAAAACACAAGGCTGGCATGCTGGCTTCGGTCAAACAATCTTACTTAATTTTTCCATTTTACTTGGCAACCTAGTACTTCATTCATATTATTTTTGCTTAATCATAAAGACATAAATTGACTTTGATTCCATTACGCTAACATTTCCTCAGTATAAAAGCATTTGTTATAAACTTAACTCAAACTACATTTCAGAGTTAATCAGAAAATAGATCGTTTTTATGATTTGGGAGTAATGAAAGTAATATAATTTGACAGGTGCTAGCCGGCTTGTTGCTAATGTCGAACCGCAAAGATCATACACCTGTTGTAACACATTGTAAAATATAATTAGCATGTGTTAGTGCAACTGTTCCAGACATTCAAATGATAAAGCAGGAAATCCATTTGGAAAGTTCATCAGATGTGAGGCCGGGACAGCTGCATTTAGCTAGCAACAAATCTGACAATGCTAGCTATACCAATCAGAGAAAACATTTAGCAAAATGGCGACTGTAAATATGACATAGCATTAGCGGCTTGTAGGCTAAAGCACCTACATGGCTTATTTAAAGAGGGGGAATTATGCAAAATCGAGCCTTCTACCATGTTATAACGTTGTTCCCTCATCAAAAACATGCCTGAAGAGGTTCTAGATGTCATCCATGCATGTTTGAATAATCTAGCGATCTTCCCGGGCCCTATTTGAATCCTCCTTACAGTGCAATGCTCCGCCCACAAGCCTACATCACCCATGCTCCCACACGACAATCCTCCAAAAACATGATACAGAACTGTACATAGCAACTTGACAAACCTGATGTGATGTGCAGTAGTTTCATTAGTGGAATGCATGCCAATTGTGTTGTGATAATGCTCTGAAGGGGGAGTGACTTAGCACAGAGTGCAAAAGGAAGGGGGACTCAAAAGCGTCAAAAATGAGAGTGAAAGTTATAGAACATTGTTTTCAGTGAATATAGTATTTTCAAAACAATAAAAGAGTTGGAGATCTAAATATATTATGTGTTAGGAGTTAATATCCCATACAAGTAAAACACCTCCTCTTTAACATTGCAATTATGCCAGTCTTAAAGCAACACCATGTAACTTTCTGGAGGAGGAAAGTCAACTGCATGATTCCATGGAAATAGAAAGTTACAACCACATTCTTACTGGAGATAGGTACATTTTATTCCATACTGTGGAAGATTATGGCCAAATAACAACATTTACATGGAAACAAACAGGAAGAGGTCCTCCTCCAGGCCAAGTAAGAGTCAGCTTTGTGGAGATGTAAGCCCATTTAGAGTAAGGACGCACAGGTGAAGGTGTATGGAGTTTAAAAACACAGTGCAGCATGTCCTGTATTACAACATGACATCATAAGGAGGAACAGAGTGTTTTCTGTTTGAGATCAGAAATATACAGGGTTTGTGTGTTAAACATGTGTGAATGAAACAAAACACAACAGGTATGGCATTATAATAATATGGGCCCTTTAAAATAAGATGGAACAAGCCAATGGAACAAGCATCAAAAGTTATGTTTGAGCTGAAAATGGTACTGTTGAAATAAGAAAAATACTTACTTATTTTAAGACTGTCAAAAATATTTAAATCAAGATAAATAGTACTTAATTTAAGCACTTAACATTTCCAGTGTATTTGGTCAGTGCAGTAATGACCCTCAACAAAAAGAGAAAAATGTAATTAGATTTGACAATTTGTACTTCAAATGTCCAACTGCCCAGCCTAGATAAACACATTATTTATAACAAAGCCAAAAGACTGCTGTTGGATACTTGGCAATAGTGTCATTCAGATCATTCAAATTACTGCAAAAAAATTAAAATAATGCAAAAAGGGCATCTGCTGTAATACGTCCTCCAAAGAGTTTTGGAGAAATTGGCAATAGGTGTATATCCCAGTCAGTTCATCCATATTGGATGTTTTCTGGGTGCTGTTAATTCCACAGCTAGTAGTAGTAGTAGTGGTAGTAGTGGTAGTAGTAATAGTAGTAGCAGTAGTAGTGGTAGTAGTGGTAGTAGTAGTAGTAGTAGTAAGTAGACCAAGTAAGTAGAAAGTAGATCAAGTAAGAAGTTGTAGTAGTAGTAGTAGTAGTAGGAGGAGTAGGAGTAAGATTAGGAGTAGTAGGAATAGGCCAAGTAGTAGTAGTAGTCAGAGTAGGTGTAGGAGTAGTTAGAATAAGCCAAGTAATAGTAGTAGTAGGTGTAGGTGTAGGAATAGTAGAAGTAGGTCAAGTATTAGTAGTAGTATTAGTAGGAGGAGGAGGAGTAAGCCAAGTATTATTAGTAGTGGTAATGTAAATAGGCCAGGCAAGTAGTAAGAAGTAGTAGTAAATTGTACTAAGAGGTTATGAGTAGAAGTAGTAGTGGTAATAGCAACTTGTAGCAGTAGTAGTAGTAGTCGTATTCGGTCACAGTAGGAAGTTCTTTGTTATAACGTCTTTTATTGTTTGTACTGTCTCTAATATCACAATAAAAAAGAGAGATGTTTGTGTCTCTATGCTAACGCTAATGCCAATTTTGAGGCATAATAAATATTAAAACAACACCACACCCTGAAGTAGTCTACATTTAAAGACAATGGGGTCGTCTTTATTTTAATTTTGAATAGGTTGTTTATTTTATATTTTACACTTTTAATAACAGTTAGCATAAGCTTTGAGACACAGTGAGCTAGCTAGCGTGTGGCTGTGCACAGAGCCAACTTTTATCCTTTAAATCTTCAAATGTTTTCAGCCCATATGTTCACGTTGTTTTCCATGACAGTGAGTGTAACATGAAACAGACTAGTGCACAGAGCGTGTGGATATCGTTGGTTTGATATCTCTGCTCCTACACGTCATAGACCAGCTGACACTTTGACTTATATGTATCTGCCATGTGTGAAATTACACTGTGAAAAAGCATGTTGAGTTTGGATGGAATTGGCCACATATGTGTTTGGACTATAGGCAGAGGTGGGCAGAGTAGATAAAACTCAAGTAAGAGTAGCGTTACTTCAGAATAATATTACTCAAGGAGAAGTACAAAGTAGTCCAAGAAATTATTCAAATAGAGCAAAAAAGTATGTTGGAAAAGTACTAGTCAAGTAAGAGTATCTTAAGGAGTGACTATCTGATTTATAATTTGAAGTTAGTGTAATCTGAAGGACCAAACATTAAAGGATGCAAAAATCTGGTATTTCCAACATAAAGCTTTTGTCACTTGTAAACTTACTCAACGTGGGAAGAGTAACCCAAAACTTTTACTCAAGTAAGAGTCCTGTTACTTCAATAAAAATATTACTCAAGTAGGAGTAAAAGTGTGCTGCTAGAAAAGTACTCTGAAAAGTACTATAGGGCTTTTCAAACTGTGTGTTTTTTCACAGTCTCTGGGTTTTAGTATATTGTTTGTGGAGGAAAACAGTATAAGGATTATTATTGTCCAAATGCCAGACTGGGACAGAGGCAGGAGCAGGGCAGCTGAGGTTGTGTTCACAGGCAGATTAAATATGATGGTGATTTATTGCATGAGAATTGATTTACTGCAAACAGCTTGGACGTTTTGGGAGAGTAATCTAAAATATTTAAAAGAACCGTATGTAAGATTTTGATATTAAATTCCATAAACAAGACCCCCCCGTGTTCAAATCAAATACATCTTCTACTGATAACAACTGCAATGCTGATTTTTTTCTTAATAACAAAAACATTGGACATGAGGCCAAGTTGTTGAGGTTATAATATGATGTTTTGGTTCTCAAGATGATTATCCAATCAGAAAGCAGAATGAGCCTCACATGACTCTCTCATTTTGGTTGCCAGTTTCAATGCTGAAATCCAGTTGGTTTTAACCTAAAAGCACTCACTGTTCTCAATGGTCACTAACTAAACCCCCAGCACCTGCACCAATCATGAATCAGTGCTAGTGCAGCCTCTGGAGGTTCTGAGCTTTCACATGAGGCCTGTCCATATACTGAGAATGAGAAAAACTTCCAGGTGTCCTCTATCTGCAGGTTAAGGCTCTGGCAACCCAGGTGCAGGATACATACAGTTCCTTTAAGTGTATCTAGTCTGACTGGAAAATACTTGCTCACTCTCATTAGACTTCATTGTAGAGCCCAAACTTAGAAAAAAACTGTTCTCACAGTAGATTGAATGGGAGCGGGTTGGGCAATTTCAGTTAGTGATTTAGTGATTTTAGTGATTCATTTTAAATGTTTTTAATTTGTTCAGAGGTATGACGCTCTAATCACCATTTGAACGGCCCCTCCTCGTCAGCCAACCTGAAAGTAGTTCTTTCATATGTAATATATGATTCAATGCAACACCCAGATTAAATCCAATGGTTGTTGTTATTTCCATCTCAAAATAAGCAAGTGCATGCAGCAAAACACATTGTTTTTGACCTATAATAAACCCATATAAAAGTTATCCTGGAGGCATCTGACCGTATCATAAATCATACTGTCCATGTGTCCACTCCTGTTTTTACACTTCACATTTCAAACGCAACACTTTAGTAGTTTCCACCCTCTGTCTGACCCTGTCTGACCCTCCCATGCTTCTGGCCTTCTGTTCTATGCTGCAGTCTTTATTTCCATCTGGGTTTCATATTTGGTATTTTGTGTGTTGTTTATATTTGTCAAGGTTTTGTTCCAGCAGCAGACAAAGTGATGCATTTCAGCCGTCAACAACTTTCATGCACAAAAAAGATGAATAAGGTTTAATGAAATGAAATGTTGCCTGCAGCAACAAACCTGCTCCGACACTGCAGTGACAGCTTACTTACAATAGATCAAATAATAAAAATTGTATTAATCAACATTTGTTTTAATTGTCTTTTAAAAGAATCCAGTGCAAACAGACTTTAGAGTAGGGGCTAAATTCTTTCGGAGGGTAGGCCCTCTGAACTTGAACGTTCTTTGATTGGTGGATGTTCTGTAAAGCGGAAGTCTCTGTAGTGTCTTGAAGAATAGGTTTGAACATCTGAAGAATACATACAAAAGATTTCATAAGCTCTGGATAAAACATTGGACAAATGCACATAGTTATACATGAATTCTTAAAAATGTCTTTTGTATTTATAAAATCTTGTTGAGATATGTGTTACACGTAGTACCTAAACCATGTTACAGTACATGATGTGAGGATGGATTAAACTATCACATAATGTCATTATGCATGAAGCATTTTTACAGGAGCCAACTTTACTCAAAATACAAATGCATTTTATCATTTTTCTACATGTTGGGTATGATATTTCTGGTCAGTTTTTGATCTTCAGTAACTCTAAAAAGCTTAGTTTGAGCAGCTTGGTTAATTGTGATACGATCAATAGTAACCTAGTGTAACTTCTTGATTATATTTATTAGTTGCACTGAAAATCATATAATTGGTCTTTTGTATATTTAGAGAGTTTTGATTTATTTTAAACCACTCAGAGATTACTGATAATTCCTCATTTTCCTTATCAGACTTTCAAGATTTGGATGAGATAATGAAGACATGCATCATCGGCAAACATGAGGGGCAGCACTTGTTTACAATTTCTTTTTGATCATTAATATAAATTATGAATAAGAGAGGTCCCAAAATGGAGCCCTGCGGGGTCCCAAATTAGCTTCCCCTTATATGAGCTTTTGTTGTTTATATAAAAAAAAATGTCTCTGAACATATTTTTAAAAAGTTCAGAGACATCATGCAGTGGGCATCTGAATAAACACAGATTTTCGAGATTTTGGAGATTTGAACCACAACATCCCAATCGTAGTCCCCGGGTTTACATGTATTTTGAAAAATCCTATTTAAATTGGAGTCAGCCAGTTGTCCAGTTATTTCAATATTAGTTTCAATAATAAATGCAGTGTGCCACAGTCTCCAGTAGGGGGAGCTGAGGCCCTGGACAGAGGGGCTCCAGCCCCAATAGCACCTCACTTCCTGCACCTATGCCCGATGTGCATGTAAGCATACTGACTGATGTAATGAAGGGAGAGTATTTGATGGGGAACATATCTACACAGAGGTCTATAGACTCTAATGGTAAAGGTGAAGAGAAGGGAAAAGAGTTCTGCCAACACATCCTGTCTGCAGCATTTAAAGGATTTAAAGTTCACTTCTCTGGCTGTAAACAGAGGGACACATAAAGCAGGTTATGTCTGATGTGTGAAAGTGTGATTCAACTATACCAGGTGAAAATGGACCAGACTTCACACCTGCTCTGAGCTGCTGCTCCGAGGCCTACAGGAAATGTACAGCAACACATTCAAGTCATTAGGTCAATGTGGCAGAGGGAATGATTTTTTTTCTGAACAGACTGGAAAAATTAACACTTAGATAATTAACGCGAAAGAAACTCTCGGGCTGGTCTAAAACCAACACAGGTGCACTGTGTAACTTTTCTGATGGAGGGTCTGCCAACTACTTGTAGGAGATGGAGATATTGGTGTGCCTAGAATGTTCCACAGTATGGCATTAAACAACAGGCCAAGTTACAAGTTAGAACTGTAGAGTATGAAGTTATTTATTATTATTATTATTATTATTATTTTATTAGTTTATTTTTTTATGTATGTATGTATTTATCTTAAATTTTGTTGGCAATAAAGACACTTGTAATTAAACGCAAGATAGAATCAATGCCATACTTTGGAGCCTTCCAGGCAAATCAATAATATCTCTATAGAGCTAAGTAGGTGGCATACCCTCCACCAGGAAAGTTACATAGTGCACCTTTAAATAAATGCAATATAGAAACGTTTAATGTCATACTGGGGAACATTCCAAGTGAAACAATAGCATCTCCATGGAGACAAGCAGGTGGCTGACCCTATACCAGAAAAGCTACATAGTGCACCTTTAGTTTACCCAAGACTGTTGTTTTTGCTGGACATTATTAGCAGAATAATAGATAGCTTTCCTTCATGTTATGACGTTGTTCCCTCACCAAAAACATGCCTGAAGTTTAGTGTCATCCATGCATGTTTCAGTAATTTAGTGATCTCTCCTGGGCCCTATTCGACCCCTCTTTACAGTTAGCTGTAAAATTCTGTTCAATTCTCCGCCCACAAGCCTACGCCACCCATGCCCCCACATGACAATTCTCCATAAATATACAAAAACATGATACAAAACTGTACACAGCAGCTTGGCAAACCTGATGTGATGTGCAGTAGTTTCATTAACAGGACGCACGCCAACTGTGATGTGATCGTGCTCTGAAGGGGGATTGACTTAGCACAGAGAGCATAGCTCGATAAAAAGACTGGCTTCTTGTAAGACATTTTATGCTAATGATATTTTTCAATGATCTAATGTTCATAGCATCTTTCTGTTATTCTATGGGAGTTATGTCTGTCCATATGTTGAGCAGGACGAGTGGCTATAGGCCCTTTATGCTAACAGGGAATAGACTGAAGCTAAAGTGTAAAGATGAAGTCACCCAATGAGGTCACTAAATATACGGCTGCAGCATAACTAATTCACATGGACACACAGAAAATAGGAGAGAATTGTAATACATTTTTCCTGGCTGCGGATGCTATTTTTGGTCTAAAATTAAAGACGTGATTATGTGTCACTGGTAGCTAATGGTAATGTCACTCTTTAGCTAAATAACAGATTTCTGTGGTGGCTCTGCTGCTGTGAACTAGATCTAAGTCATCCTAAGTCTGTTGTACTGTAACCACAAAATTTACTCAAGTAAGAGTAAGAGTACTGTTACTTAAACATAGTACTTAAGTAGGAGTAAAAGTATGAGAAAATGTAACTGAGTATTACCCACTTCTGCAACTGAACCTGCACTAGCACTGATTCATGATTGGCTGCAAGTGCTGGGGTTTAGGTAGTGAGAACTCAGATCCACTGACCGACAGGTTCCAGGCTTTCAACTCCCTCAGGTGAATGTTGTTGTGTCCTTGGGCAAGACACTTCACCTGCCTTGTAAACTGCTTTGAGTGCCCTGCAGGTGGAAAAGTGCTGTATAGAAATGTGGCCATTGTTATCCAGTGCTTCACAATCCTCCACCCACTCCTCCTATTGGTCAGCCTGATTGCTCTGAGTGAGTGATAGGTGATTTTAACCAGTTACTGTGTAGCATGAACTCTTGGAAGCAGCAGATGGTTTTAGCTGCCTCCTTAAGTGGGTTGTGATAAAATCAAAATTGTGATCCAAGCTCTTGAAAATCATGATATACATTTTTTGGCATATCGCCCACCCTTAAGTCCACACTAATCCTTCAGTGAGGTAGTCATAAGCTCAAGATCTGGAGATGGGTCCTTATCATAGACTGTGTGTATAGTGGACTGTTGACGTCACATTCAAATGAAGCCATATTTGGAAATCCGAACCAGACAACCAACCAACCAACCAGACAGCCAATCAGGAGCGAGGTTGTTGATGGTACTCGCCCCTTCCACCCACATCCATAGTTTGGCAGGGGGCGGGCTCCGCAGTGAGCCGTGATAGCTGTCAATCAAACCTGTTGCTAATGTTAGTGGGAGCAGAGAAAGACGGTACCTGATTGGTCTGTTATTAATGTTCATATCTTGATTCACAGACAAAACAGCGAAATAAACACCAGGATCATGTAGAGCAGGTTAAAACAAACATTAGAAGAAATGTGAATTGAAACCAGAGCTCGAAGGAACCACTTCGCGCCCCTGCTCACTTCCTATTTGGAATGTGGCGGTTAGCAGGTTAGCTATGTCCAGCTATATAGTCAATAATGCTGCTCTTGTGCCACTGTAGGTATTTGCTGTTTCCTAATTGGCAGGCTTGGTGTCTTGTGATTGGCCGGCTGCTACTCCTATGCCAGTGAATGTCTATGCTGTGTTCTGATGGGCCAGCTGCTGCTCCGGTGCTGTCTCCTGATTGGCCGGCTGCTGCTCCTGTTCTCTGATTGGCCAGCTGCTGACATCTGGTTCTGAGCAGAGCAGTGACTGTGGAAAATCCCTTGAAAATAACACTCCACCGGTCTGCTCTCCATTGGGAATACAGGCCCCAAGAACCTATTTCAAAATACTACTACTCAACTACAATGGAAAAAGTAGTCATATAAGTAAGAGTAATAGGTGTTGTTTCTGTCCTGACATCCATGTTTTTATGTAATTTCACAATCAAAAATAATGTGCAAATCCTAGTATTAACAAATATTTGATTTAAACAAATTCATATGCTTAAGTGGCTGTACCCATATTCTTTCCATGTAAATGAGCAAAATGTGCCATGTCTGTACAGATATATTGTATAAGCTCTTAGGGTCAAAATCAGACGGCTGTGTACTGTCTGTATCTAATTATAAAGCATTTTATCAAACCAAGAAGTAATGCCGATGTGCTGTTAGCATGCTCGTCTGTGAGACATGTGAGAAGTGCTTATAAACACATTGTGGTGAATAATTAGGATCCTTGGAATGGACCGCTGCAAACAGCTTAAAGGGCCCACGTTACGTTATTTTGTGATCTATGTTATTATGTTGTTTCTTCATCAAAAACATACCTGGAGTTGTGTTTTGTTTCATTCACACACACATACACCCTGGAACACTCTTGTGATGTCATGTGGTAATACAGGAAGTGCTCCGCTGTGATTTTAAACTCTATACACCTTCACTAGAATCATTTGGATGATTTCAGCCCAGGAATTTCCAGTCTCTACTGAATTAAAGGTAAAAGGAGCTGTTAACTTGAAAAGCACCACTTCATGACATCACGAGGTGAAACAGAGCATTTTGAGCTTTGGAGATGTAGACAGACTAATAATAAAGGATTACTCAATATGTGAATGAAACAAAACACAACTCCAGATATGGTTTTGATGAGGTAACAACATTATAACATGGCTTAAAGTCAATTTTGCATAATATAGGACCTTTAAAATAAGACAGTATAAATCAGTTTTTCATGTTTTTAAGACAGTATAAATCAGGTACAGCACCTTTAAAGAAGATATTATTGTTACAGTTTTGATGTAGCCGTTGAAGCTCTAGGCTATTACCCTCCCAAAATAGTCATATGTACCAAAATATTTATTCTGAATTTACATAATTTTACTTCCTTGTTTTGACAGTGACTGTGGTTACGCACACGCAAAATCTGATTAACATCTGACTTCTTTCTGACCATGGCCTCTCTGGTTACTCACATCAGACTTTGTGGTTTGCGTGTCATTTAAATAATCTCAAAGTTCCAAAAATAAGATAATAATCAAATTTTGGTGTGACTGTGAACATAGCCACTGTATTTGCCTATTGCATACATGACATAGGACAGCATGCCCAGTTGAGCGTGCATGGTCCGAGCGTGTGCTGACTCCATACATGAGCTCACTGGACTAAAATAATCTGTTTTGTGTAAATCGCTCTCTGCCCGTCATTCATCATTCTCTCAGCTGCTTCTCATTGTCTCACACTGCAGCCGTGTGGAAAATGTGACCAAATGTTCCAAATAATACTCATAGAAAACACTAAATTGCTGTCTGAGTGATAGAGATCGTTTTAATGATAGGGCCCGCTGCTGTTTCGTTTGATGCATTCTTTAAAGCTGCTGAGGAAAACCAGTCTACAGATCTTGAGCCAGGCTCTTGGTCAGGAGAACCAAGCTGGAGGATTTGTCTATATTGTGTATATTTTAGGTTAAATCCTACAATAAACACCTTAACTCCGCCTACCACCACATTTCAAATAGGGCTGCTAAACTGGGCAGTACCGGGAGGACAAAAGAGGTGAGGAGGGGCGGGGTCTGGAGGTATAAGGAACGGTGTGATTGGTTGAACAGGTATCAACATTTCAAACTCCGCCCCTGCAGCCAGGTGTTTATGATCAGAAACACCTGGCTGTATTCAGGGCAGTCCTGTGTGATGTCATGTAGTACTTGAAATCACAGTGGCTGCAACAGAACTGAGATGGGCGGTTTTGGCGTTTTACTTCACACAAATAGAATGCATTTCAAGGACAAGCAAAGTTAGATACTTTGATGCCGCAATCGCAATTTAATAATCTGGTAACAAACTTTTGTACACACATGCACATGTTTTTAATGTTTTCTGGTTTTATGGATATACCGGTACTTAGTTGTTTTGTTCGTTTTTTCGTGTGTATTATATTTTGAACAGGACACCCATGAAAAAGAGAGTCCAAGTGCTCTCATTGGGTTCCCCTGTATAAATAAAGATAAAGAAATAAAGAAGTGGCCACTAGAGGCAGCACACCCTCAGTTGTTTTTGACTGTTTTTGAACATAAAACTGCAAATGTACCTAGTTTGCAGTAAAGTTGCTAAAAAGGACTAGGAACAGAAGATAATGATATTAAAACACCGCATACATAGTTTAGAGGTGAAAAAGGGGGATTTAGTGTTTGTTTGGGGTTTTTTTTTGTTTTGTTTTGTTTTTTAAACGGTTTGCAGTGGTCCAAAGTTATTCCACACTTACCTTATGCATTCTGAGCATCCTAATTATTCACCACAATGAGTTTATAAGCATTTTCACAACTCTCAGAGACCAGAGCGTAGGCCTAATGCTAACCTTTGTCAAATTTGCCATAACAATATCTTGAGGTGTCATTGGCTCTGTTTATATACACACCAAAATCTGATCATTATCTGATTTCTGGATCAGCTTATTGACATGTTATGTAAACAGTTCCATCTGAGTAATCTGATTTCGTTCTGATTGTTCAGACCTGTGCAGGTTTTGACAAGGACAAGTAAGCTATGCAAAAAAGGGCAAGCTAACGTGACAAAAAAGACAAAATGGAAGATATATTTGTATGTTTTCTTTTAAAATGCTTTGTACTTTGTCTTCCAAATACAACAGTTACCGCAATGATAACTATAAACAGTCTTTCTTAAGACAATAGAATGTGATTTTCAACATAAAATGGTAATAATTTTTCTTTTCCCATGCAGTCTTATATCTGTGTAATCCCTCAGTCGTCCAGTAGGTTCCACAGTGGTCCATGGGCGTGTACTAGTCTATGTGTCTTATACTTGTTCTGACACAGCTCAAGATCATTCTAAAAATTCAGGAAAGGTTCATTTCTGTCCTGAGAATGTGACTTTTTAGTATCGGTACCAGCTCAAATGAGAATCTAGTTTCGATACTAGTTTTAGTATCGATTAGTATCTGATATTTGATCTTAATGTAAACACGCAACAAAAATCAGATCAGATTATTGGGTTCCCTGATTATTACTAACCATATAAATGTACCCACTGTGAGTTTACTTTTTAAAATATAGCTTTGATCAGAAATTGGAGATGGCCTACTTTTCCGAAACTGTAGCAAGTATAACAGAAATGTAAAAATATGATAGGCCTACTCCTCCCGCAGCAGCAGCACATGTGTCCAACGTGTTAAAAGCGCAACTCCAGTTTTCCACAGAGAGAAAATAAGAAACAAAACTGCAGACTCAGCACAAAACTCTGGCATTTAAGAAAGTGCTAATACAATTTATGTGTGCGCTACGCTAGCTAGCTAACATGCAGCTAACCGCAACTAATCTGACTCATGCGACTGCTGTGATGTCTCTTCCACACTGATTGGAAATGCAAAATTAGTCCATAACTTTTCCTTCATGATGAGACTAGTTAATAAAGAGCAAAGAGTTGGCAAATAGTTTAGATATTTCTTCTCAATTTAAAGGTGCTGTAGCCTATCTGAGTTTTACCGTCTTAAAAACGTGAAAAACAGAACTAGTTCATTTAAACGGTTTGCAATGGTCCAAAGTTATTCCCTCATCGAGCACCCTAATTATTCACCACAAGTTTATAAGCAATTTTCAGCCTTGCTTCCGTCAGCCTGTCCCAGGGCAGCTGTGGCTACAATAGTAGTTTACCACCACCAAGTTTGGGGGGAATGAATGATGACTACAGTATAACGCTTTGAGAGGATTTGTCAAGCCTGTAAAGCATGTTAACCGCACACTTCCTGATACTCGGACAATAAAAGGCTTAATAATTAGATGCAGTTTGCAGATGCTCTTTCTATTGTAACATTAATTCAGTCAAATATTTCTGTGCCATGGTTGCCCTGGGGCAGACTGATGGTATTTGCAGTCACACAGGCTATGTGGGTGAAGTGTGTTGCTCAAGAACACAACAACAGTGTGCAGTGCTGATGGTTATGGAGATTGAACCATGAACTCTCAGGTTCATGGAAAAGCAGTATGAAGGCAGTTGAATTCCCTGTAGCCTAATTGAACAATACTGTAATGTAAAGTTTGAACTGCATGAAATGTGCTATTGATCATCTGTAGGTGGGACATTATGTATAAGGTCACGTTTAGAGACTGAAAGATTTGGTTTTTACTACTTTTGCCGGTAGGTAAGGTTAAGGACACTTTATTGTCCCCGTAAAGAAATGTGTCCTCTGCATTTGACCCTTCAATGCCTCTGGGTCAACTTGTCAGGAGCAGTGGGACCCGTCTCCAGATCTTGAGCTATTGGTCAGGACAACATTAGCTGGAAGATTTTATCAACTGTGCATGTTTTTGGGTTGATGGTGAGAAACATACAAACTCCGCAAAGGCCTGTGCATTGAACCCGGAACCTTCTTGCTGTGAGGCGAGCGTTCTAACCATTCAGCTGTTTGATTTAAACTTGTCATCCATTTCTTCCAAGCACCAATCCCACAAGTCTACATTGCGTTTACAATAACACAAGAGATGCTTGAACTAGTGTGCAAACCTCTCTCCCAACTATTCCACAGTAACAGGAACCTTTCACACTCCATTTACTGTCTAGGGGCTTTTCAGTCACAAACTCTCCCAATTTTTACAGATTTAGGGTCAATTTGAAATTTTCCCATTCGGAGTTCCACATTTTTCACTTGTTTTTGAGCACATGCGTCTGATAATCCGCGTCATGTCTTCTGAATACGCCAGTGTTCAGATTTCCCATGCTTCTTGTGCAGTTTTGTTTCCAGTGGTTTGGCGCGCTTAAAATTGAAGCATGTAATGTGTTTTCTCGTAGGAGCAGACATGAACAACATCGTAAGTCTGCAGACAATTTTCCATAGAATTCCCACTTGCATTAGTCTCATCCTCTGTGAAATCCAAAATCCTGTCTCTGTTCTCAAAATATAGCAAAGAGGAAGCCAGGGAGGAGGCTGATAATATTTCAAATTATACTTCCAATTATATTTCAAATTATACTGCAACATAACGTGTACTATGTGTACTACTACTACTACCACCACTACTACTATTATGACCACTACTACAACTATTCCTACTACAACAACAACCACTACTACTACTTAGACCATAGGAAGTAATTATGGGCGCACTTCCGGCTCGTCATGTTGGTCTTAAAATGTTCATATTAACCCGCTCTACATGATCCTGGTATTTTTATTTCGCTATCGTGTCCGTAAGTCAAGATAACTCAAGATATTCCCCAAGGTCGCTCTCGCTAACGTTAGCAACAGGTTTGATTGACAGAGTTGCTAAGAACCCGCTCCTTGCTAAACTAGCGGTGCGGGCGGGAAGGGGCGTTACCTTCAACAGTCTCGCCCCGGATTGGCTCTTTGGTTGCTATGATACTCGCGGTCGGGATTCCAAATGTGCAACTTGGCTCCTTTACTTCTTTGTACAGTCTATGTCATGAACACTACTACTACTACTAACACTACTACTACGATCACTATTACTACTACTACGACCGCTATTACTACTACTACTTTAAATGTTACTTAAACCTTTACACATTTTTACCTAAAGTGGTGGTAGAGTGGTTGAAGAGTCTTGCCCAAGGACATGAAAGCAATTGGCACTAAATGGGAAATGGAACTGCCAACCTTTCCTGCTCCTGGTTTCCCCATCAACCTAAAACATGAAGATTCAGATAAATGAGTAAAATCCCCTTGACAGTAAAGTACACACATAACTTACAATACAATATTATTCTAATGATATGCCTGTGTAACATCCTCTGTCAAACCCAGTGGGCTCATTCTAAACCCTGCATTATTATTATGGGGGAACAGAAAAAGGATTGATTGAACAAATAAAAAATTGTAAAATGTCGGCCAGTTTTTGATGGAGAAAGTCCATATTGGCCTCGTCTGCTTCCTCTGAAAGTGTCTGGGTTGTGTTGCTGGCATTAGTAGCTATATTAATGACCAAAGGGGCTAGCCACTCAAGTATAAAGTGTTAAGTATAAGTATTTGGAAGACATGTTCAGTTCTGAGTATTAAAGGGCCCATATTACACCATTTTCTGATCTATGTTATAATGTTGTTTCCTCATCACAAACAGCCCTGGAGTTGTGTTTTGTTTCATTCACACGTTTAACACACAAACCCTGGATATTTAGGCTGTGTTCTTCTCTCAAACTGAAAACACTCTGTTCCACCTTGTGATGTCATGTGGTAATACAGGAAGTTCTCCACTGTGTTTTTAAACTCCATACACCTTCACTGGAATTATTTAGATCATTTCAGCTCTGGAATTGCCCGTCTCTACTGAACTAAAGGGAAAAGGAGCTGTTAACTTGAAGACTGCCACTACAGGACATCACAACGTGTAACAGAGCATTTTGCGCTGTGGAGATGTAGACAGACTAATAAAAAAGGATTACTCAAACATGTGTGAATGAAACAAAACACAACTCCGGGTATGTTTTTGATGATGCCTCTCTTTGATCTGAATAATCACTACCAAAAGCTCAGTACCTGCAGCCAATCATGGATCAGTGCTAGTGCAGCCTCTGGAGGTTCTGAGCTTTCACATGAGGCCTGTCCATATACTGAGAATGAGACAAAATTGTTGTGTCTTGTATCCTCTATCTGCAGGTTAAGGCTCTAGCAACACAGGTTCAGTTGTGACTGTAGTACCTTTTTGAAACAATAAGAGCGTAGGCTATGCAATATCTTTCCTGCATTAAGTATAATCAGTCTAAAGCTTTGTCACATATATCTGCCCTGCACAAAATTGTACTTGAGTAAAAGTATTGTAAACTTTATACTTGGACCTACTAAAAACAAGTCAAATGTATGGTGTTAAAAAGATGAACTGTATAGCCTGCACTCTCACTGTTTTAAAAAAGTAAATACAATCACATCTAAACCTGTGTGTCCAGAGCCTAAACCTGCAGATAGAGACACATCCATGTTTGTCTCATTCTCAGTCTGTGGACAGGCTGATTCATGATTGGCCGCAGGTGCCGGGGCAGGGTTTAGGCAGTGACGACTGAAATCAGAGAGAGTTTGTTTAGATTTAAGACAACTGGATTTCAGCTTTGAAACCCAAGATATTTGTGTGAGGCTCTGATTGGATAATAATCTTGAGAACCAAAACACCAAATTATAACACTGACAACGTGGCCAGCAAGTCCAATGTTTTTGTTAAGAATACATCAGCATTGCAGTTGTTATCAGTAAAAGCTGTATTTGATTTGAACAAGTTTACCTCATATCTGGGGACACAGACAGGTCGGGTTTATGAAATTTAAATTCAAAATCTTACATAATATTGTCTCTTAAAAGAGGGGGTGTTATGCAAAATCAACTTTTTGGAGATTTCTACCATGTTATAAGATCGTTCCCTCATCAAAAACATGCCTGAAGTCGTTTTATATGTCATCCATGCATGTTTGAGTAATCTAGCGATCCCTCCCAGGCCCTATTCGAACCCTCCTTGTGGTTAACTGTACACAGCTACTTCACAAACCTTATGCGATGCTCTGAAGGGGGAGTGACTTAGCGCCGAGAGCAAAGGGAGGGGAAATTCAGAGCGTCAACAACGAAAGTCAAACTTATAAAACATGTTAATACGTTGTTTTCGGCTGATATAGCATTTTCAAAACAATAAAAGGAAACATGGTGATATAAATATGTTTTGTGTTAGTAGTTTATACCCCATCGAAGTAAAATACCCCCTCTTTAAAATCTTACGTACTGCTGTCTCTTTAAAAATGACTACAGTTTCTTCAAGTAGTTTGTAGTAAATGTGACTTAATACTGCCCTTTCTAATTGCAGCAGGTTTTTGACAGCTTTTTGCAGGCCCCATTATGTTTGTAGAAAAAGACTTTCTTCTACTGTAGAATCTGTCAGAGTTGGACTGGTCCAGACTGAACTGGTCTGACCCGGAGCGGTATGATTTATTACCCACTCTGGACTTCTGTGTCTGAAACGCTCTTACGTAACGCCACAGAGCCCGCCAAAATAAGAGCTCCAGTCTTTCCCCTCATCACGTCCACACACCACCCTGGAGATTAAAAGGTCAATTATAATAAGTAGGAGTGGTACTAATAGTAGTAGTAGTAGTGAAAGTAGAAAACAAGATCCATGTTTTGAAAAGTTGTAAATTTATAGATGTCAAGTATATTTTGTATATTTTCTGTGTAAAAATATGTAGTAGTAGTTGTAGTAATTGGAGTAATAATAATAGCAGCAGGCATTGTTTCATGTAATTATGTAATTTATCATTATAAATGTCAAGTATATTTATATATTTTCTGCATAAAAATATGTTACGCATGATAGGTAATAGTAGTAGGCTAGTATTAGTAGTAGTAAAGTAGTCGCAGTAGTAGTAGTAGTAATAATAAGCAGTAGTAGTTGGAGTTGGAGTAATAATTATAGCGGCAGGCGTTTTATGTATTATGCCAAAATAGTAGTAGTAGTTTTCGCAGCAGTTTGCAAAGTAGTAGTAGTGGTAGTAGTAGCAGGAGTAGAAGAAGTATTCATAGTAGTAGTAGTAGTACTAGTAGTAATAGTTGGAGTAATAAAAGTAGCAGCAGGCGTTGTTGTGGGATAGTTGTAGTAGTAGTAGTAGTTTGCAAAGTAGCAGTAGCAGTAAGAGTAGTACAACAATTTGTAGTTGCAGTGCAAGCCTATAAACTGGTATTTCATAACACTACACACCCCGCCAAAATAAGGACTCCAGTGTTTCCTCTCATCACACTCACTCACTAGACTACACTAGATTTTCACAGTAAAAGGTCAGTTATAGTAAGTGTGAGTAGTAGTAGTAGTAGTAGTAGTGGTAGTAGTAGTAGTAGTGGTAGTAGTAGTAATAGTAGTAGAAATAGTTAAAAACATAGTGTTGTATTTGGGATTATGGGGGTATGTTAGGCATATTAAGCAGTAGTAATAACAGTAGTTGTAGTTGTAATAACTACTACTACTACTGCTGTGAAGTAGCAGCAGTAGTAGTAGTAGTTGTAGTACAAGTATATGCAGTAGTGCAGTACAAGCCTAATAGAAATAGGTATTTTTTGCGTAACATATTTTTGGTGGGCTTACATCATAAAATAATAATATGGGTATATTTTGAAATGGTTATTTTGCATAATAAAAGACCTACTGCATTTTAAGCTTAATTAAAACCGCAAGCAGCAATAAAGGCCTTAGCCCTGGCACGCACCACCCCCCCCTCACAAACACCCGTGTCTTGCCAGGTTTTATTGACTTTTTGAAAGGAGGCATATAAGGGAATTTCCTTCAACATCTTTAAATAAAGGATTTTTCCCCCCATTGTACATTTAGTGCTCTTCTCTAGGGGGCGCTATTGCAGATATAATCTGAATGATCCTGGATCCTTCTGTCTAACAACAGAAAATAAGTGAATAACATTTCAAGTTGATCAGACTAGTAGGCCTATTATACGCCTGGCGAGGGATTTCCCTTGGCCACGCCCACCTCATACACAATATGACATGACTCCAGTATAGTTTTTTGTTTAGTTTCATTTTTTAGAATGTGTCTGCCAACTTGGTACATATTAGTGCAATTTTTAAGGTATAGGTAGGTGGCGCTATAATAATTCAAAACTCAACCTGTGCAGACTATGAAAGACTATGAAAGAGAATGAGATTAAGGCTTTAGGTACATCTGAGATGTTGTCAAAGTTATAGAAGAAAGTTTTTGTTTTACTGAAACATGACATAAAAAGCATAAAGAGTATCCAAAAAGCCCTGCAACAACTAATATTCTATGTCTGAAGATGGTGTGGACCAAGTTTGAGCGTAATTTGGTAAAAATTGTAGCATAAAATCAACTCAGTTTCAATCCAATATGGCTGTCTTCCTGTTTTTCAGAGGGTGGAGCGACGATTATATTTTAGGCTTATCTTTATGTCCTGTTACTCAAATTACATGAGTCTACTTCAAAAAAGCCTGTCAAGATTCCCATTAGGCTCAACCTCTAGGGGCAAAGTCAGATCTTGTGTAACAGTAGTCGACAATAGTACTTAGTAGTAGTTGCAGTAGTAGCAGCAGCAGCACTAGGCTCCTCTCTCACCTTCGCAATATAGCACCTTCCAAAATAAATAGTTTGACAAATTGTCGTTTTCACAGTAAAAGGTCACTGGATTAATATGTGGTTTTGTCTGGTCCAAAAGTATCCATCATCTTTATACAGTCTGACAAGCATAACCTCAACCTCCATCCATCCCCACTTAGCACAGTTAGCATAGTTAGCACAGTTAGCACAGTTAGCAGACACGCTCCTGGCTCTTAAAGCTGCGGGTGCGGTCCCAGACAGGTGCCAGGAACAACAGTGCCGTGGTGAAGGGTATACCACTTCATTAAAGGTCCCGTGTGGGGCTTTATTCAGGCTGTTTAAACTACCTGTGGACATGTCAGACGTGTTATGTCAGTGGTAACTTTAAATAATGTCAGTGTAAGGGGAAAGAAATGAATTCCCCAAAACCTGAGCACACAAAACATCACTGTTGCCAGCAGAGGGCGCAAGGAGGAGAGAAGAAGCCTATAATGAAGGCTAAAAACTGCTGTTAGCGCCAAGTCGTTTAGCTAAAACATATTGTTGGCTTAAAAATGTGAAATATGTTCTGTATTTATGCTTGAAAATTTATGAGAAGAACAAAACCTGATATTTTTGATATTACTTTTTGTTGCTATTATATAGGACACGTGAGCCTGCGTGTAATCGATACACAGGTTGTTCCATTGCCTTATGCTTTTATTCACTAGCAGCCGACACACAGCCTACACTTTGTAACTTTTATGGTAGAGGGTCTGCCACCACCTTCCTCTGTCTCCATGGAGATGTTATTGTTTATCCTGAAATGTTCCACAATATACGCCATTATGTAACCTTATCACTGCCCGTGGAGACAAGTAGGTGCCAGGTGCCACCAGGCCAAGTATTTTGCAGCAGTGGTGAAAGAAATACTCAATTTTGTTACTTAAGTAAAAGTACAGATACCGGAGCAAAACAATACTCAAGTAGATTTTTTCCTGTGATACTTCTACTTAAGTAAGTGTTAAAGTACCCCTTTCAAAATGTACTTAAAGAGTAAAAAGTAAAAGTATTTTGCACAGATTTTGAGGTCTAATAAAGCTTCAAATGTAGTGATTTTGATACAGATCTGTGCATTTGTGAATTTTGTTCAACAAAAACAATTCAATAGATTTTTTTTTTTAATTCCTAGTTGTTTTATTTGTTTATTTTTGTTTGCTCAAACTATGATCTTGTTAAAAATAAACCCCTCAGCCTTTTCAGCAAAAATATGACATGTTTCTACTTTTCAGTCCTCAAAATGTAGTGGAGTAAAAATAAAAAGTATCCACTTTAAAATGTATTTAAGTACAAATTTTAGGTATCTGTACTTTACTTAAGTACAGTACTTTACTACTTTTACTTTATTACGTTCTACCACTGTTTTCAGCATTAAAACAATTCAAGATAATAAGTTTAATGCCATACTGTGAAACATTCCAGACAAAGCAGTTAAAGGCGCTGTACCTGATTTTTTACCGTCTTTAAAACATGAAAAACAGAACATATTCAGGGAACAACAACAGGTAGCAACAACTTCCCCACATCAGACCATAATGTGTTCTGATTAGATGCAGCAACCAGCAGATTTATTTTGATCTAATGAGCTGCTTATACAATATATCTGTACTGAGGCAAGACATGATTTGCTCCAATACACAGGAAAAAATCGGATACAGGACCTTTAATTTGGTGGTGGACCCTGTACCTTAAGGTTATAGTGCACCTTTAAACTTCAGGTATTTGGAAATTACACAAACTTTTGGACAGAAAGTTGGTCTGTAATTATCATAGCACAACTTTGCATGAGCTCAGACTTTAACACATTTTAATGACGACAATGAAGAAGAGGAGTGGGCCAGAAATAGAAAAATGTAGAATTTTCCTGTGCGTCTGCCCGAAGCTCGAGACACTGCAATATGAGCTACTTCCATCTTGGTATGACTGTTTTATGACTTGTGGAAGAGAGAGGGAAGTCATTTTTGCATTGCCCATAACTTTAACGGCGCTTAAGTAGGTCACATTTAAAATAGTTATGCTTTGGGGAGAGAGATACAATTATTTCTATTTCTTTTACTTATTTTTGTGAATTTAAAAGGTCCTATTTGCACAGAATTGACTCTTGTGAGTTAAACCATGTTATAATGTTGTTACCTCAGAATCTCAGATCAGAAAATAGAGTAATATGGGCCCTTTAGATAGTCACATTGTGGTATAAATAGATTAAGCACTACAGATTAAGTCATAAATATCTGGTGAGGTTGAAATTGCTTGAAAAGAGCCAGTATTAATGTAAAGTATTCATGAGTTTCAGAATTACAAAAAATTAGGCGCGTTGCCGCAGCGATTAACAATTTAAAAGAAATTATTATATCTTTTGAATGGGAAAATGTTCTGCATACGACAGGAAGCTGAAACCCACGAATAGGCTACCAGATGTTTTGTAGAACCACAGCGCCACCTTCTGGTCACAATGGGACGTAGCAGAATCTAATTTACTGCACATTAAAAATTTAACAAGAAGTTTAAAATGGAGGTCAAACTTAAAATAACTTGAAGAGTTTCTGAGGTTGGGGGGGGGAAAGACTTGAAACATACAGTATGTTTTTGGCCTACATGGTTTTGGACACCTAGGCCTACAAGTATTCATAGAAAAGACATATTGATGTAATTCTTAAATATTTAAATCAGGTCATTTTTTGAAATCCAGCAGCCCTCCAGTATTATAAAATGTGTTGATTAAATTTCCTGCTTAGATGCAAAGTCATATCTCAAGACATTACACTTGTTGATGCTCCATATTATATCATTAAAACAATAACGTGCAAGAAATTATGATACAACTAGTAACACACTTGGCTTGTATGTGTGTTTATGTAACAGTGATGGAAGAAGTACTCAGTTCTGTTACTTAAGTAAAAGTACAGATACCTGAGCAAAAACAATACTTAAGTAAAAAAAAAAAAAAATCGACAGATACCTTAAAAGAAAGTACAGATACCTGCTCTCAAATGTAGTGAAGTAAAATCTAAATCTAAATCTACTTATGCAAAGTACAGATACATAAAATGTATGGTTACATACAGTATTTTACTACTTGCGTAACATTTTCATAATGTTCCACCACTGGCTACTAACATTTTTACTTTTTTGTTTTGTTACTTCTTGAGTGTTGGCAGCAAAATTACCATTGACTTGCTAATAGTTGAAACGCCCAATACTGGAAAACAATAGCTACCCATGAATCAGCACAAATAGTGATGGGAGAGAATTTGGGGTTTCAGAAAGCCATTTGGGTTTTTAGGAATGAAAATTTATACATTTAAAAACCCACAAAAATCCATTTAGTGTGGTCAAAAGAAAATTTCATACTGACCAGACTTTAATCGTGTTCAAGTTAATCATTGGTTAATAAGGTTCAAGATGTCTCAATGTTAGTTGGTGTTTAACTCCAAAACAAACAACCATCAGGCCATTTAAAGGCTTCTTAACAAAGACAGCAGCATCACTTTGTTCAATATAAATCCTCTTTTATTATATTACATCAAAAACACTACATATACATTTTTCACAGACTGATTGTGCTGTATATTTGGAACACCTTTAGACTTATGAGACTGTAAGTGATTAGAAAACATTGACGTAAAAGTAGTCCGTTTTTGTAGATAGAACGGATTTATGGGAAAAGCAATGGAAATAACTTTTACATTGGTGTCATTATTCACAGGACTGGATGCTCTGAATGGGTTACATCATAGGCTTTGTTTTGTGATGCCAGTTTTGTAAAATTATCTCCACCACTTGATATTCCCAGTGCGTCGTCTGGATAGAGTCTACTTTTTGGCGTCCTTGAGCCGGTCGCTGACGTTCTCCCAGTTGATGACGTTCCAGATGGCCTTCACGTAGTCAGGGCGCACGTTCTTGTACTGGAGATAGTAGGCGTGCTCCCACACGTCGATGCCCAAGAGAGGGATCAGACCTGGGGACAAGACCAAGAAGTCATTGTGGGAGAGTGATCAGTTCCAAGTTATAAAGATATAGTTATAAAGACTTTAAAATGTTATTTCATTTTTTCAATTCAATACAGATACAATTATAAGTGGATCACATTTGGTTACTATTTATTTAAATTTCACTACCCTTGATCTTAAAGTAACTGTATGTAAGATTTTGATTTTAAATTCCATAAACATGACCGTCACCCAACTGTGTCCCCAAATACGAAGTAAACATGTTCAAAATAGTTGTCATGCTGATTTATTCATAATTACAAAAAACACTGGGTATGATGGTAAAGTTGTTTATGATATGATTTGGTGTTTTGGTTCAGCATAATTATCCAATCAGAAAGTGAATCCAGTTGGTTCAATGACTCTGATCTGAATGGTATCTGAATCCATACACTGAGAATGAGACACACTTGTATGTGTCTCTATCTGCAGGTTAAGGCTCTGGACACACAGGTTCAGATGTGATACCTTTTTAAAAACAGCAGGCTACATACATTCCTTTAACCAGGACTTAAAGTTAATTTGGACAAACCAAGCATGACCCATCAAAGTTTAAAGTAATTAAATATCTATAATTAACTCATAGCATGACTAAAATGGTCTACAGTCTCTCCCCATACGTCCTGTGGTACCTGTACTTAAACAACTAGTTTTACATAAAGGTCACCATATACTAGAAGTCAATATAAACAGTAGTGCAGTTACCGGTGGTGCCCTGCAGTGGGTCCTGGTTGGCACAAGCAGCGATGCGGAGTCTTCCACTCTCCTTGTCAAGGCCCAGCCAGCCCCAGCCTGAGCCCTGCACGGCCACTGTGGCAGCAGACATCTTGTCCTTCATGTTCTGGAAGGAGCCAAAGTCTCGCTTTATGGCCTCCATCAGCTCACCTGAAAGTGTTCACATAAGGGATTAAAATGTACTGTTAGAATTTAGTATTGATTAAAAGTGAAATGTTGTAAACTTCTAAATATGGGAATAAAGTGTTATCTCTGCACTTAATATAATTCAGACAAAATTACTGTAAAATGATTATCTGAACACTAGAAATCATATTTTTGCCAATATTGCCTACGCCTACATGTGTGGTACTGCAAGTCAGGGATGGGACAATAAAAAAAAAAAATTGTTTATCATGATAAAAAAGGGTAGACAGTAATTGTTCGTGGGACATTTTATATAATCGTGATAATCGCTGACAAAGATAATCTCCTTTATGTCACTAGAATGTGTAGAAAAAAAAGCCACTTATCCATAATTTTCTCCAATAGATTGTACTCAGTGAAAACAACTACAATTATATAAAAGCTGTTTAAATATGAAACCTATTCATAATATTGAAATTATAATTATTCATCCCCATAACATTTTTAAACTTTAATAATTATCGTGATATAATCGTTAATCGCAATTATTTTGGCCATGATAATCGTGAGACCAAATTTCAATATCATCCCATGCCTACTGCAAGTTCAACTGTACACTTCCTGGTGTAGTAATGCAGTACATCATGGTACACTCCACCCCTGCACTCGTTTCAGCCTGTTTGTTGTAAATACCATGCAAAAGGACAGCAAAGATGAATCCATCCATCTGTTGAAATCCACTCACAGTTGAAGTAAAAAATGCCTTCTTTTAACCACTACGATGCTTAACTTGATTTCTGTTAAGGCTGTTCTCATGAGATAACAAATGGAACAAAACATGTGCTCCAGTTAAACCTCAGCTCTACCTTGTGGCTCTCCTCCTCCATTGGGCGAGAGGTTAGTCCAGAAGATGGTGTGGTTAATGTGGCCACCTCCGTTAAACCTGAGAGCAGGCTGCAGGGCCACTTGTGTAGTAACATCTCCTGAAAAACAAAAAGGTGTATGGTGCACAGAAAGTTTACAGAAAAGTCCTGGTTTGGTCCCAGTTTGGTTCCAGTTTGGCGCTTCCCTTTTACTCATAGTTAGACCCTGCTCTGTTCTAATATAGTCCTTCTTACTGCTCAGTTTTGCAACAAGTTTGAGAATCTTTCAATCTCAATTTTTCATTTTATTTTATTAAAAAAATATATATAAAATATAAAAATATGTCTAATATTAATTCCCTAAACATAAACATACAGACTTTTCATTATGGCCATTTAACCCAAAAAGTTGTTAACTTTCTTCAATCACATGCTTTTACTGACAGCGGATTGGCTGTAGACCTCACTGATGTATAGAAATGACTGAATTTCAATCTTAATTCAAATATGACCAACTGCACTGTATTGTACTGTGTTGTATTCACATCTCCACGCTGTCGTACCCTTAGCGAGTGCCTCCTGGTACTTCTCCTGGGTGACGTTGAGGTTGTTGACGTAGGTGGCGTGGTGCTTGCTGTGGTGGAGCTGCATGATCTCTGCAGAGATGTGGGGCTCCAGAGCTCCGTAGTCGTACATGAGGTCAGGCAGAGTGTGCTTGTGCCGGGACGGAGAGGACACGCTCGCCAGGCTCAGGGAGTGACTCAGCCCGACCGCACATCTGAAAGAGGGACAAATGTGATCAATATGGTGCACAGGGTTTATTTTATTATACAAATATATATGTCAAAGTTGGTTTTGTAAAATGCAACGGTAGTAGGGTTATCGATACTATTTAATTAGTAATGATACAAAAAAAAAACAACTTTCCTGAATAGCTTTAGAATGATCTTGAGTTGTATCCAAACAAATAAGACACATAGACTAGTATACGCCCATGGACCACTATGGAACCTACAGGTTCTCCCGTGTCTGGGAGGGTTTCCTCTGGGCACTCTGGCAACCCAAAACAAGGTCAAATCCTCCAGCTAAGGTAGTCCTGACCAAGACTAGCTCAAGATCTGGAGATGGGTCCCCCGGCACTGTACTGCAGTACTCCCCTGCTCCTGACAGGTTGCCCCAGCCACACTGGTTGAAGGAATGCAGAGAATGAATTTCCTTCACAAGGAATCAAGTATCAATGTGTGTATCAAATGCTATGTTTCATGATGGTTGTAATAATATTAATAGTAATAGAAAAAAACTTCTATAACAGGGAGACAAGCAGGAAATTTACTCAAAGGTTTGGGCGACATCTGGTGTCCAAAAAGTGGTATCTCGGGTTTATTTTGTTCAAAGAAAATGTAGTGTTTTGGCATTTCAGTAGGACTGTAGTCGACTATAGACATGCCCTATGCAACAGTAGCTCAGTTGGTCAGTTGCTCAGTGTTTGTCCACTGATCCGAAGGTTGGATGACCATGGGGAACAGGGCTTTCAGCTGCTCTGCCCCCCAGCTTTGGAATTCTCTCCCTCCTGATCTCCGCAACTTAGACTCTCTTCCACTCTTCAAATCCAGACTCAAAACCTTACCTGTTCAGACTGTCCTACCTCTTATAACCAATCACACATCTTTTATCAATCAGTTTTCTGTTATGTTTTTATTGTATTTATGTTTTTTATCTTATTTTATCTTGTTCAATCAATCAGTTTCTGTTATGTTTTTATTGTATTTATGTTTTTTATCTTATTTTATCTTGTTCAGTGTCCTTGGGTGTTTTGAAAGGCGCTTATAAATAAATGCATGATGTTTGAATTCCGCTCTCGACGTAAGTATCATTGGTTCGGTGGTCTAATCCACTGACTCACAGGTTGGTGGTGCGATTCCAGCTCCCACAGATAAATGCTGTCATTGTGTCCTTGGGCAAGACACTTAACCTCCCCTCGCTTCCAGTGTCTGCGTACACTGGCGAATGTGTGTGTGGTCCCTTGATGTAAAGTGCTTTGAGTGCCTTGAAGGGGGAAAAGGGCTATATAACCATTTATCACCTTACCACGCTTAAAAATGTGTTAACTAAAGTTGACCAAGACGCCACTGACCAATTAATTGACAACATTTTCGAAGACACAAGATGGTTGAGTTTTGTTTCATCCCATTATGATACTACATATACTGGAAATGAATGTAATCAGAAAGGCTTGAAAAAAATGAAAACAATACTCTCCAACTACAGAAGAATGCACCTTATCAATAAACAAGTGCTATATTTTGTACAAGTTTTAAAATACACTGACACAAAGCCTCCTGTTTGAGTAAGAACACGAGTGTCTGCTCTGTCTGCCCGTTTTTCCCTTAGAGAGAAACTGCTCAGTCACAATCAGTGTTTATACTATTCAGTTGCATAAGGCAAGTTGTCTGGGTCCCCTGGTGCCCTACTACTGCAAGTTCTATTTTTAAGACAAAAGAAAGGAAAAATCTACAATTGAACCTAAAAACATCTTTATTATGTCTATGCCCAAAGACAAGCACCCAAGCATTTTTATTCCAACATTTAAAAAACTCTGAAAACAAATTTGAGCAGGTCCATCTTGACGCCACGATTAACAGCCATTTTATCCTTTAGTAGTGATAAATAAGGTTAAACTTAACATCAGGCTAAACTTTGAAGAGACACCTTGACTACGTTGCAGCCCAATTTGATAAAAGTTGCCTGGGCCAGCGCTAAATTAACTGTAGTTTTATAATACATGCAAACAATACAAAACACCGATATCCTTTATTTAAACACATGTCACTGTTGGTGCGCCACAGCCTTGGATAATGAATAGACAGAGCTAGCATCCAGGCTACATAACAACTGTGCCAAGTTCACTGACACAAGCTACTTTCCTCATTTTAGTCCTTAAAGTCCATAGTTCTTAAATGAAATAGTGAATGAAATAGCACAGATATAACACGATGGATGACTGTAGGTTAGATTTACCTGCGGATTTGAGCTGATCTGCACAGCATGTTCATTCTAGCTCCAGGGACAGACCAGGGGTAGACAAGTCCACAGCATACAGGAGCTCCACACTGTGCTAGCTGCCCTTGAAATGTGCAACTACAGCCAGGGACCGTACCATGTGGTCAAATAGGGGGGGGTCAAGGTGCTAAGTAAGTTATTGTAAGTTTTATTAATTCACATCTAGACATTTTTACTGATGCGTTGCTTTTAAAATGTATTTATTTCTTATTGAAATATAGTGTAATTATTTAGGTCTGAAAATATAGCCATTTATTGAATATTTTTTATACGTTAATCTCCCCTGTTGCAATCTGTACGTTCGTTTGTTTTCGCAGTCGAATGTCGATAGGAGATGAAATGAGATAGAATTTCTGGTACTGAATGTATAGCAAAATATTTTAAATTATTTATTTTTTTAATTATAAGTGTAAATAAGGAAAAAAATGTGTTATAATGACCGAGACGTTCATTATCACGTGAACTTTGCCAGATTGTGTGAACGCTAAGGGGTAAAGATCGTTTGCGGAAGAGATGATCACCAGCGGTAAATTCAACATTTCCCTATTTTAATATCTTAATTCAAACAAATTATATGTACATTACTTTAGCTAATTTCACATCACTAATACGGTTAAAACAGCGGAAAAAATAAAAGTGGCGACCTCATGAATTTGTCTCCGGGAAATCCCAGCAGAGTGAGTGGTCCGTACCCCCTCTATGCTCTCTGCCTGGATCCGCAGCGAGCGCAGTCCGTGCACAGCCATTGCGCTCTGCCTTCGTAGAAAGATGATAGGGAACAAGCCGCGCCTACGCTACAATACGTGAATCTACCCTACATCGATCCCCTTTCTGCGACTTTACTCTATACGGAACTATACCCGCCTTTTGATTTTGGAACCATCCGGTCTAACCCAGCAGGTAAGCGTCTGGGCAGTGTACGGCCTGTTCTCCGCAGCCAAGAGCGCGCTAGGTCAGGGAAGAAGCGCAAGGGAGGGAGTCGCTTCCTTCACCGCCATTTTGTGGTAACAAGAAGCTGAAAACAGAACCGGGACCTGCAGACTGACAACATTTGCACATAGAAAGACCATTTAAACGATCTGGTACTGCAAAGGGCGTGTAGTTTATTCTAAGTGGCAGGCTAAAGGCGGTATTTGAAGTCTGAACACTTGGTTGGCTAGTTCTGTCGTAGCAGCCGCTGTTGCACGCCACACCAGCTAACAGGCTCGGCGGCGCCCATTGAAACACAAGGTTCACATGTTTTTCTGCTAGAGGCTTGCTTGCTTATTACCCACTTCCTACTTGTTATATGGCTTAAGTTAACATTCACGAGCCAAACTGGCTACGGATCTCCATTTATCCGAGTTAAATTGTCTTGTTTGTCCAACAACGTGGAGTCCGCACGTCACTGTTAACATGATGCAGTGCTTTGGACATGCAAAACACATGTCTGACTTCTGTTTCCTCTTCTCTTTTAGAGGTCTACGATGACCAACGAGGAGCCACTGCCCAAGAAGGTACGTTCACTTACTGAATGTGAACTATTATTCCATAATAAATCATTACAAAGTGTTTTAAATATTCATGAATATTTTTCCAGGTTCGCCTCAATGAATCCGACATGAAGACGCTGACCAGAGAGGAACTATGTACGAGGTACTTGCACAAGTGATGAAGAAACATGCGCTGTTTGTTTGGATGTACAATTAATGTCTTTCTTTACCTCCTGTCAGATGGAAACAACATGAGACCTATCTCCAGGCACTGGAGGCTAAATACGCAGATCTGTGCTGTAAGTATCTCTTCTGTTCATACATCACTTTTCTGACTGCTTTTATTTAGCCTTGTTGTACTGATGTGTTGCTTCCGTTTGCCCCTGGCCTGCTTCAGCGAACGATGTGCCCGGACTGAAGGAGTCAGAGGAGAAGCTCAAGAAGCAGCAG